>KL263806.1:33776-58125 GCA_000699545.1 Podiceps cristatus
TTTTTGTCAAAGTCCAATACTAACACACAGAAAAACATAATGCCTTTTCTCCACCCTCTTCAGAGCTTTGCCAGTTACCTGAATCCAAGAAGAATGGCAGTTGCTATTACAAGGGCAGAGAAGGAAAGAGCATATCCAATGGTGTATATGATGGACAAATTCAGGAGCTGTTCTTCTGGTGCATCCTGAGGGTGTATAAAGAAGAAAAGACACACACAAAAAAAAAAGGGGGGAGAAAAGACAGAGCTCATGGGCTTCAGTTCTTTTCTCCCATCTGCTTTCTAACTTTTCTTAATGGTAATCAGAAGTCATTCTTCTACTTTCAAGTTTAAATGTACATATCAAATCAGTCTTCCACTTTTCGCATGTTCTAAAGAAATAAAAATATGATCTTAATTCCCCAGATGCTCCCAGGTGTTTGCTCAAACAGTTGGGATTTGCAGCCAGGCTAGAAAAATAGATAATGTACCATTATTTCATAATAAAGCTGGAGAGGCATGAATTACCACACAAGCAAGTCTTAAACAGATGGCAAGTCTTAAACAACTCAACCCTGCAGTAAAAATGGTAAAGTTGATGCTTTCAGACTTGAAAACTTAAAGCAAGTCTCCTTACTGCTGTGATGAGGGGTTCCTTTGGGTACATCTATGCTTCGAAATAAAACGAGCCAGGTCCCGTTCGTTGACTCTAAGGCAAAGCATGCCTTGCATGCATATAACTAAACTCTCTTCTGCCCCAAACAGTCTCTCTTCTGCCCGAACTATGCAACCTCCTCGTGGTAAGGAACCAACACCATCTCACGACCTAGGTATTACAGCACTGCCCGGGAGGCAGCCAGCGGACGCGGGCCAGAGCCACGGGATGCTCACACCTCCCTGGCAGTGCTGGGCCGTGGCTCTCCTCAGCTTCACATCAGCACTGAGCGCCTTGCTTGAAGACAGGGAGAAGTATTTGAAAAGCTAGAGGCAACACAGTCTTATTGCTCAGGCTCTGAGGCACATTCATGTTCTCTATTCTGGTTCGTTTCTATGCATCTTTGTCCAAATAGACTCAGGCATTTTACTTCCCCTCCTCGAGCTGCTAATTCTGCAATTGACTCCCGAGACCTGTGCTGTACAAAGGAATATATTCCTTGTACTTCACAAATAAGTATGGTTATTCAGATGTACTTTGAACAGCCAGAAGGATTTAAGGTGAACATACAGGCTGTTCCTCAGGGATTTGCTAGGTTAATATTTTAAAAGGATTGATATGAGAGCTGCCTTATGAAGAGAAAAGAGAAACCTCTTCAGTCTTAAAGCTCAGGCAGACTATCAAGACCTGACAATTTAAAACACCTACACAGATCAAAACCACACTGCACACTTAAAGTAAACAATGTTATTTTCTAAGGATTCACTCACAAACCCTTTGGATCTTGTTTTAGCAACAGTTGTAACATAACAGACAGCAAACTTATCAACCAGGTAGGTTATTAGGGGGCTCTACATACATTAGCTAGAAAACCAAATACGGCTGTTCACATTTCAGGGAGTGACACCATGTACGCAGGGTTCAGAATCCAGATCCGTTCATGGAAACTGGGAGGCAGGTGCCAAATGACCGAGTGTAACCATTAGGTATCTCTCTCCCTGGCATGTCTCAAGACAGCTCTGGAAGAAACTATAATGGAAAACATGGAAAAGTCAAATGACCAGGTTTACACTTTGCATTAAGATAACATGCTCTTCTGGGATTCCCCAGAACATGGAAGGGACACGGAATAAGGTTGCAAATTAAAGGAAAAAGAAAAATTTAACATATTTGGAGAATTAGAAACTAATCTCTTTTGCTATCTCTTTCTCGTCTGCAGCCATTTATTCCTTCTGAAGAACAAGGCACCGAGCAACAGGAACTCCAGAGGACACAAATCCTGCAGCACTTAGGAATTTCATATGCTTGAACTGTTTTGGTTAGGTACGTACTAGTTCCCAGTACCCTGCGAGAGAGAGAACGGACTCAATTTATGTGAGGAAAAGCATTGCCCTTGGAGGCTCACAGCAGTAACGGTATCACGTGTCATGGGGACGCACATAGCGCACTAGTTGACGCGAATGGCTGGCAAAAATCCCCTGGAAACCCCTATGCTCTCCTTCATTTGGTGCCAGGTGTCTCAGCACCCTGCAGAGCATAAAGCACGAGGGCAAGAAAATAACACTGACAAGCATAAATCCATTGCCCATGGCAAATTAAGGTAAAAAGGCAAAAAACCGCCCCCAAAACCAACCAAAAAAAAAAAAAAAGCAGGGACTCCCCCCTGCCCAGAGGTGAAAAGCAAATCTCCTTCAGTTCAGTTTATCTTAATCACCTTAATAGCTGTTAACAAGACAGAGGGAACAAACGGTCACTTTCTTGTAATGACGCCAATGCAGGAAAAGGCAAAGGAACGATGTCAGGCCACTCCTCCGGTTCGGGTGGGCTGCAGTCGAGCCCCTGCACCACACCGCAGCTGGGACCACCTGGTTCACTTCTCTTGGCTCTCTCACGGACATTTAAACCTGCTTTTGTCTACCCTCCACGTCCCCCTTGTTGAGGGGAGAGGCCTGATGTTCCTTACCATTAGGCTCACTGAAGTGAAGCACGCAGGATGAGCTGGTACAGATTACTTTGACAGGACGCTGCTGCCTGGGCATCAACAACTGTATTTGTCTTCTCTTCTGTTTTGTCCTAAACAACAACAGCAGCGAGAGATGGGAACTCTTACCTGGTCAGAGGCCTCACACTCAGACAGGTTCCTCCAGGGCAGGGTCGAATTCTCCTTCAGCAGCCACGTCCCCTCCGGGGTGCAAAACCGGTACACCCGCCCATGCGGCACTGCCAAGAGCAAAACGAGCCACCAGGTTAACAGGAGGAGAGCCTGCTTGGGGGCAAGGTGCGCGGAGGGGTCCGAGACTCCCTGCACCCCTCACGGAGGGAGGGGGAAGCTGCAGCCTGGCTGGAGGAGCGCTTTGCCCGCTCCCTGCCCGCGGCAGACGCTGAGCCGCTGGTCCGCAGGGCCGGGGAGCGGCTTGGGAGGTCACGGCTGCAGAAGGATCAGTCGGCATACGCTCCAGGACAACTGCTAACAGCAGTCTGAAACACTTGCTGCCATCTTTGTGGGGATTTTACAACATGCATAAATTCCAGTTCACTGAAATATTAGATTTTAAGACACAAATTTTGGGAATGTTAAGCCACAGCTATAGAGTTCACAGCAAAAAGAAGGGGCTTGGGAGGTCACGGCTGCAGAAGGATCAGTCGGCATACGCTCCAGGACAACTGCTAACAGCAGTCTGAAACACTTGCTGCCATCTTTGTGGGGATTTTACAACATGCATAAATTCCAGTTCACTGAAATATTAGATTTTAAGACACAAATTTTGGGAATGTTAAGCCACAGCTATAGAGTTCACAGCAAAAAGAAGGAAATGTGCTTTTCCTGGATCATGCAGACCCACAGACAGTGAAACCTCAGAACAGGTACACTAAACACAAGCTCCCCAAAATGTAAATGCTTATACAAACATCTGTGCTACAGAATGAAGCTGTAAATCTTTGCCTAAACTACCCAGGTACCCTTTTAATTCCTTCTGTCTATGTGTTTGAATAACAAAACCAGGAATAAATGTCTTTCTAAAGCAGTTAGCGACTTGATCTTGTAAAAGCAGGTACGATAGAATGGCTCATAATACAATGACATCAGACTAAAGCACCAAACTAAAAGTACAAAGAGGAAGGAGCACTCAACCAGAGTGTATCAAAAGAAACCCATCTCTGGTGTCTGGAGTATTGGTGAAGTCTAACAACTGCTACTGCTGTACGTAAGTAACCTGGAGGCGCCTGACTCAAAGCAGAGCTAGAGTAACGATGTTGGCTGCTTTGCAAATGAAGTTTCTTACTAATCACATTTATGACCCAGTAAACTGACCTATTCTACGTTGTGAAGCTACTCCTCAGAGAGCAGTGCTGGGTGAATCGCTTGGCCAGGGTTGGCTGCTACCAAGGCAATGTTTGGAAACAGACACTTAAAATGTTTTGAGGTAGGAGAAGCTGAGTTGGGAGGATTCAGTTCTACACAGGTATCAAAATACCTCTCACTTCCAGCTTTTTCTCAAACCCAGCTTTGCCTGCTGCAACCTCTTCCTATTGTCATCTCCCTCATTACTGCAAACCAGAACTCTTCAGCACTCAGTATTTCTGTTCAATGGGAAAATATTAAACATTATTTGAAATTATAACAACCAAGTAGGCTACTTGCATATTAGTTGACAGCTGGTAATTTGTTTGATAATTGTTAGCGGCAAACTAGTAGTAGGTACTCTAAGTGAAGAATGATGTTTTAAAAAATAATATACTCATTCATATTCTAATAAGCCATTTCTAATGAGTGTGCTAAATGGTACCGATAATGGTTTTGGTAGGCATAGTCTTATTTGCTTTTGTAATTGGTGTACTGAATGTACCGGTAAGAGATAATATAAAGTTATCTGAGATGCTATAAAAATTAAGTTATGCCTCATGGAGGTTTTTCCTTATTATTGAGGATATCTGTTTGCATAAGTTTACACAAAAAACAGAAGCAGAGATTAGGTGAGCGTGTGCAACATATACATTCACATCCATTAACTGCTATGAACATTTTGTCACCTGCTCTTGTTATCTACTGCCAGTGCCAACCACTTCCTTCGGTCGGGATGTTGCTACAAAGTTAAGGGTATCTCACCTGATGGAGGGTAGAAAATAGGAAAGCATCATTCCCCACCCCCCCAAGATTAATGGACAGCAAATTGAAGTAATCCATTCAAAACATCTACACAAAGACAGCTCTAGGAATTAGTAAATATTATATATTAGAAGCCAATGAAGCTGAAATCCAGAGGGTTAAACTCCAGAGGGTCACAGGACTCAGAAATTCAGTTTGACTGCCATTGCATGAGCTATAACCAAGAAGCATTACACAACAAAATTATTATGAGAAACAATCTCACACAAAAAGAAATTCCACTATATTAAAAAAAAACAAAAACAAAACAAAAAAAACCAAACCAGCACCACCACCAAAAACTTGCTAAAGAAGAATTGGTTTGGTTTTGTTTAAAAAAAAAATAACTTTATTCCAGATTCTCTGAAACGCTTTGTGAATTCTACCCCCGCCCAATATTTCTTACTGTCAAGGTCTAATTGGGATGAAAGCTTAGCCTCAGTGTATTTTTTTTCTCTCCAAATCATCATGACACATTTTAATTTTCTTTTTATTGATAACACTTCTTTTGAAATAACAAGGAGGAAGAAAATCTATTGTGTGCTGAAGCCTAGCATATATTAGAGAATGGAAGAGTTTACAATAAATAAATGAAACATGAAATTTGCCATCAGACAGAAAGGAAGGGCTATTCATTTAGAATGAAATAAACCAAATGTAACTGTGTAAAGTGCAGCTGTGGCAAGTTCTCATAGCCTCACTGCTTGCCAAAATAGTGGTGGTCAGGGACAGGACCTAGAGGTGACTAAAGACAAACAGGGATGCCTGTATCCAGGAAGATCCTTAAGAAGCAACAGAATTAATGAAATCAAAAGTCCAAATAGATGAGACTGTGTATGAGACCATATACAGCTGGTCTATGGAATCATTTATTAGGCAAAATGCTTATGAGCTAGAAAAAGTAAAAAAAGAAAACTTGGACTTTAAGGCAGCGTGAAGATTCTGGTTGATACATGGAGAGATGCTCATGAAAGAGTTGAGAGATGAAATAAACCACGACATGAAGAGAGTGCAGGGCTGATGTACGGCAGGCAGCCACTTACTCTCAGGAACGTGAAAACTAGTGTGGAAACCGTTGTGGAAACAGATTATGTTACTTTGCGTGTTGAACACCACAGAACTCACACAACATCAGCAGAGGTTTACTGTAGGGGCCAGGAAGGGCTCAGTGATGGACAAACACCACACGTGAGACTCTTCATCCCCTGCAGCTGCATACCTCCAACACCAGCACCTTGCAGGACCTGTGAGGTAAACCCAGCCCACGGGTGCTGACACCTTTGCACGCTGCACGATCGGCCACAGAAGGCCCCCAGAAAAGGAGGCCCAGAGCCACAGTCCCGTCAGCCCCAGCCCTCAGGTAGCACAGCCACTGCAGGATGCACCTTCAGAGCAAACCCCTCCTCAAGCACATCATCCTGCAGCCACTCCTGGTTTCTCCATTTCCTAGAGGCACAAGGCAAACAGCCTCCGTCTGCTCATCCTCTGGGCAACAGGCTCCACCGCAGATGGCCACCTGCTACCGCCCAAGCACAAGAAAAAAGGCTATTAATGACTGACAGCTCAGAAGAGCTGTTACTTTAACTGAAGACTCTTCCCTGTTCTTGCCTCACTGAAGAGGGACAGAACAGCCTCAGTGCCACAAACTCTGCTCTGGTATGCCTCTGAAATAGCTGATAAAAACGTGGAGACTTCAGATCTTTTTTCTTTCATATACAAACTAAATTCTCATCCTTGCTTAGTGAAAGCAGTTCCAACTAATTTCAAAGGAATCCACTGGCTTTTAATGAGGGATGTTTTTATTGAAGCACTGCAAGTATCTTACCATTCTTATTGCTCAAAGGAAAGCACATGGTTTGCATTAAAGCTACCTACAAATGTTCTTAAAACATTTTTTCACGTGGACTTCTTACGACCATCTCTGCACAGCTGGTCAAGGCTTATGACAGCAAAGATCTTCAACTGCCAAAATGGATAAAGGGTTAGTATTTGTACACACTTGTGGTTTAACCCCAGCTGACAACCAAGCACCACACAGCCGCTCGCTCACATTCCCCCTCCCAGTGAGATGGGGAGAGAATCGAAAAAATCCCCAAACTCATGGGATGAGATAAAGACAGTTTAATAGGATAGCAAAGGAAGAGAGAATAATAATGATAACAGAATACATAAAACAAGGGATGCACAATGAAATTGCTCACCACCCACTGACTGATGCCCAGCCCATCCTCAGGCAGCGACTGCACCCCAGACAGCTTTCCCCCAGTTTATATCCTGAGCATGACATCCTATGGTATGGAACATCCCTTTTGCCAGTCCAGTTCAGCTGTTCTGGCTGTGCCCCCTCCCAGCTTCTTGTGCACCTCCTTGCTGGCAGAGCATGGGAAGCTGAGAAGTCCTTGACTTAGTGTAAGTGCTACTTAGCAACAGCTAAAAACATCAGTGTGTTAACATTATTCTCATACTAAATCCAAAACACAGCGCTATACCAGCTACTATGAAGAAAATTAACTCTATCCCAGCTGAAACCAGGACAACATTTTCTCTTTGCCATGGGTCTGATCGTCAGGAATCTCATTTCCTTCAGCCTTCATATGAAGCCCTTGCTAAAAAAAAAAAATCAGTTATTAATACACATGGAGGCAGATTAAGAATGACATGCTTGGAAGTTGCCTGTGTGCTACGATAGAAGGAAGGCACGCACACAGCTTCCCCCTCCACTGCTGAGCAGATTCAGCTTCTTGCTTGCAGGTGGTTTAGTCAGAGCTGATTCACTTTTATCCATGTCTGAATTCTGCAGAGTGACTCAGGCCCTCTTACCTTTAATGTAATACAAATACCAAACATACAACAATCAGCTTCAGTTCTGACAGACCAACAGGATGAACAATCTTTTTTGAAGGTTCGAGTGGTTACTGTCTCCTTGCTATCATACAATACCGTTTGCCTGTCTTGTAATGTCTTTTGGTTACCACATAGTCAATGTTTCAAGTCACACTGATGGTTACATTCTAGAATTGGCTATAGTCCTCTGCAAAGAAACAAACAAAAAATCTACAGCCAGTGCACAGGGCATCTAATTTTATTTAACCTGTAAGCTAAATGAATTCACTCAAAGTTGCACAAGCGTTGGAACAGCAGCTTAATGAAGCCAGCTTATTTGAACAGTGTCAATCACACCTCATTAGAATTACATGTTAATACATGGATTGATGCCCAAAACTCAGTCTCTGTAAACTGATTGCCATCAATGGATCGATGGCCAGGTGGAGACCAGTGACGAGTGGTGTTCCTCAGGGGTCAGTACTGGGGCTGGTGATGTTTAACATCTTTGTCAGTGACATGGACAGTGGGACTGAGTGCACTCTCAGCAAGTTTGCTAATGACACCGAGCTGTGTGGTGTGGTTGACATGCTGGAGGGAAGGGATACCATCCAGAGGGACCTTGACAGGCTTGAGAGGTGGGTCTGTATGAACAAGTTCAACAAGGCCAAGTGCAAGGTCCTGCATGTAGGTCGAGGCAAGCCCAAGCACAGGTACAGGCTGGGCTGCGAATGGCTTGAGAGCTGCCCTGAGGAGAAGGACTTTGGGGTAGTGATGGATGAGAAACTTAACTTCAGACAGCAATGTGCACTTGCAGCCCAGAAAGCCAACCCTATCTTGGGCTGCATCAGAAGAAGCGTGGCCAGCAGGTCGAGGGAGGAGATTCTGCCTCTCTGCTCCGCTCTGGTGAGTGCTGAGTGCTGCGTCCTGCTCTGGGGCCTCCAACACAAGAAGGACATGGATGTGTTGAAGCGGGTCCAGAGGAGGGCCATGAAGATGATCAGAGGGCTGGAGCACTCCTATGAAGACCAGCTGAGAGAGCTGGGGTTGTTCAGCCTGGAGAAGAGAAGGCTCCGAGGTGACCTTATAGCAGCCTTCCAAGGCTTACAAGAAGGATGAAGAGGAGCTTTTTACAAGGGCATGTAGTGAAAGGACAAGGGGGAATGGTTTTAAACTAAAAAAGAGCAGATTTAGATTAGACATTAGGAAGAAATTCTTCCCAATGAGGGTGGTGAGGCACTGGAACAGGCTGCCCAGAGAAGCTGTGGCTGCCCCATCCCTGGCAGTGTTCAAGGCCAGGCTGGACGGGGCTCTGAGCAACCTGGTCTAGTGGGAGGTGTCCCTGCCCATCTATGGCAGGGGGGTTGGCACTGGATGATCTTCAAGGTCCCTTCCAACCCTAACCATTCTATGATTCTATGATTCTATTAGAGACAGAGAGGAGAGCCCAAGAGTTAGCACTGAAGTTAACATCTACCTAGTTCTCTGATGAGCCTGCAAATCAAATCAAATACTACATCTAGCTAAACACTTACATATGGAGAAAATATGTTATCACATGGGCAGGATGCTCCCAAACATTTCCTTATTAGCCTCTTTTTACTAGAAATAAAATCAAATTAAATGGTTTCTCTGCTTAAAACAACCAACCTCATCTGCATTTTACAAGATCAGGGTGTCAAGGTCGGTGTGAGATTACTCACCCAACTGTCCCGGGGATAAACTGGAACATTAATCATTGTAAAAACAAATTACAGTGCATCCTATCCAATCAATTCTATTCAGGCAGAGAGATGAGGGAATGAGAAAAAGAATGAGAGACTGCAGTTTTGTCTGGCTGCTGTGTGTCAGGTATTACAGACCTCTCCTCTCTTAATACCTCTTCTTTATTTCCAGCAGAGGAAACGTTTTGGAAGAAGTAATAATTTTCTCCATAAAACCTTTGTAGTATGAGAACATCACAGCAGTCTTCAAAGCAGACTTGTTTGCTCCTAAAATGAGCACCTTGCCCTTTGATGGGGACAACAATTTACCAGAATTCAGGAGGTTGCACTCCCCTCAGCAGCTCTGTTCAGTCATTTGGTGTGACTGGGGCACTGCTCTCCTGAAAGGAGTCACTCTTGGCTGTAAAAGCTGCTGCATAAGTGTTACTCCGTCCCTATCCTGGTGCTGCTTACAGCAAAGACACCCTAAAGCCAGGACTCGCCCACGAGCGTGCATCTGGAAACAGGACACCAGGGAGCAGCCTGGTCACAAAGACTCCGGGGAGCAGGAGGAGCTCCAGCCTGCACTACTGTCCAAGAATCACATTTATCAAAAATGCATTTATGCTGGGCTCACTGCCACATCGTCTGAAATTATATTACCTCAACAGGCAGTTTAACTACGAGGACTTTATTTAGTATCCCTTCCCACTATTCCTCCTCCCTCATAGCATATTAGTCATCCCAACTCCTTTGCTTTAGTGATGATAACAAAATTGAAAAATAGCTACGCCTTGCATTTTGCCTTGAAGGTAGAAAAGCTGGTGGTCACTTCAAGTTCTTGCAGCAGGAAGAGAATAATTCTCAATTATACTGGGGTGAGAGGTGGGGAAACAGATCTGAACATCCCTACTGTGAATCTTCCCCATCACTAGCTCCTTGCTTGAAAGATCCAAGAATCCCTCTAGCCTCTTCCAATTAAAGAAAAAAAAAAATACTGCAAAGAAGAGCAACAAGAGAGTCATGCTTCCACACTCCTACCAAGAGATGAATGTAAGCTTACACAGACCTAACAGATACCTTTACATGGTGCAAAGGGAGACCAACTAAGTGGGCGCAGGCCATGCCACAGGCTGCACAAGCCCACCTGGCATGTCCGGGAAATCCCTAGTGCCTGAACCCTGTGCTGCACTATCAAAAGCGGAGTCAGAGACTTCGCAAATGGAGATGCTGCTGTTTGGCATCACCCAAGGGATACTGCCTGCATACAAATTTTTACTCAATTTCATTTTGGAATTAACACAACAAAACTAAACACTCCAGAACTAGGAAGTGTTAAGCTAAAGCTACTTATGTGGGATTTAGTTCTACCCAGTAATACTGTTTCTATGTACACAGTCATACATTTTTTTCCAACAGAACACACTGTTTTGCTCAGGATACAGACTAGAGGGAGATCATTTAATGGGAAATTATTCATCCTTAACACTGAGATGTCAAGTCATATTTAAGCATACACGAAGCCTACATGAAATACAGTATTTTCTTATTTGTGTGGTCCATTCAAAGACCACCGATTCAGCTCCCCAATGAACACTAAATGCTGTTATCTCATATGTGTACACAGACGATCCAAAAAACAAAGAGCATGCCCTAGTCACAGAGTAAAGTCAGATTTATATAACAAAGAAAATTATGCAGCCACAAAATTTGTTCTGCATGGGCATTCAGTTCTCCTAGTGCAGAGACCATCCTTGCCAGCTCTGCGCTATCTTGCCTCACTCAACACAAACTCTCACGGTTAATGAGACAATGACCCTGCAGAGAAGAGCCCCCTTTACCGCGTCTTGCATGCAGAGCCATTCTGCAGAGTGAAGGAATAAGGCATCTGTGGAAAAGTGGCAGAAAATACAGCTTCATAATTGGAAACTACTTGCATAATGGTGGCCAATAAAGGTTGTGTGAGCAAAGTAGCCTATGCCAAATAAGGAAGCATTCATTAAGTTGTGACCTTATACATCGTTGGGTAGGAGTTAGTATCTCAAAAATTATAACATCTTCCTGAAAAACAATACCATTTTTTTAAAGTATTACCCTAAAAGGGGCTGTACTCGCCAAGTATTTCAGCTCAGTAACTTGCACTAAGAACTGCATTAACTATGCTAAACCACCTTGAAACCTAATGTAACTTTTTGAAATATACTTCAAAAAACTCATAAAAATGCACGCATGTATGTGTGCATTAGGTTAAATAGAGAGTGTTCATGAACTATAAAAAAAAAAGTGAATTAATGTAGTAGATGAAGGTTGTTTATGAAAACCAAGTATTTATGACAACGGTACAGCTTTGAGAAGGTTTGGTAACATACCAAAAAGCACTATTAAAAGTTCTGTTCAGAATAAATAAAAGTGGGTTGGAATAAATTTATTGCAACAACAAACGTGATTGGAAGTTTAATGCGTAATAAACTTGTAAAAATGGTGCTAAGACGTTTTGTGTTTTAAAATTATTGGATCAGTTAATGTAATTAATAGAAGCCATCTCATTAGAGGATGTTAAAATGAAGCAAAAACAATTATGCAATAAAAAGTTTTCTTAAAAGGCTACAAAAGATCCAACTGAAATCTTCCCAGGGCAGAGGAAGGGATCTATTTTACTACGCCCATGCTCCAAGGACTTACAAAAATAAACAAAATCCCTCAAAATAAACAAACAAAACATGCAGACAAGTGAAAAAACCAAAAAGGTAAAAGAAAATGAAACAACTAGGCAAATCATTAGCATAATGCTTGCTGAGTTAAAGCAAGGAAAATCAACTTTGAGAAAAACCAGCAGGTAACTAGTATGTTAAAACCCATAGCTAGGAGGGAGAGGGAAGTACACATGCAAAGAAACACCAATGTTTGATGCAGCTTCTGAGCAAAATCAGAAGCTCCAGAAGATGCAGGCTCAAACCAATGCTAGGTGCTACAAACAAGCTGCTGATCTTTGGCAACAGGAAAATCAGCGGTATTTATACCCTTGTTTTTGAGAATAACTAAAGAACCAATGATTCAATAATCCTAATTTATCATCTCTCACAGGACAGTTTCAAAGATAAACCAAAAAATTGTAAACAACTGGAAGTTTTCAGCACAGGCAACTGCAAAAGATACCATAAAAAGGAACCCAAACCATCAAACCTCATTCAGAGGTTACTCTAATCCCACAAGTATTACCCACTATCTACAGAAAGTAAAGGAAGTGGATACTTCAAAGCAGAATAAATACAATGAAGCACCTCATGCATTTCAAAGAGTGAAGGCACATTTTTATTGAGCAAGCTGTGCACTCTGGCATTGGTTAAAGGCTTATTACCTCTGTATACATGAGCTAAAGCATTTGAAGCTGTAAAGAAAAATTATATCAACTGGTAAAGGCTTTCTTATAGATGTTGCTCTTGTGCTCTCTGTAGATCTGGCATTACAGATATAAGCTACACCCACACAGTAAGAAGTAGTACTATGCAATAAAACCCCCAAACCCAGCTAGCTCAGCTGTAAGAGGAACTACAGCACTTGATTCTACTGCTCAGGACACAGCCCTGTGCCACATCAATATATCCACATGCTTTACCAATGGATTTCTCTGCTGTACAACAAGGGGATACCGATTTTGAGTTTCAAGCTCTGTAGCAGATACACCCTAATATTTCTCCTCCTTCCTCTTCTCTCTGCCTCTTTTGCCTCTCTCCTTTTAGCTACTGTCACACCATTCCTCTTTCTCCCCTACTTGCCTTCCCCTCCTTGGTTCTCCTCCTCAGCTTTATTCCTCCAACCCTCCCTGTTGCTGCAATGCTTGCTTCTATGCTGCTGATCTTCCTACCCACTGCTGACCCTTCCCCTTCTGCACTTCCCTATTCCTCTCTCAGCTCCTACTCTGACTTGCCATTCTCCAAAACCACTGGAATTAAACAAAATTGCAGCCTGACTTCAGCCTCTCACATCTCCTTTCTCACTGATCCATTCCGCAGCCCTCCTCATTGCACCCCAGCAGCTCCTCCCACTCCAGCAAAGCAGTGAGGAGGGGTGAAAGCGAAGCACCCTCCTCTCTCATCTGGAGCCTACTGTGGCTGGCAAGGGCATGAGAAGTCCTGCTCAGCCCAAGGATGTCTGGCCCAACAGTTCACTGGATTTGAAGAGAAAGGACCGCTGCTCTGCTCTCCTATGGCCTCTGAGGGCTGTAGGTGCAAACTCCAGGAAGTCTAGGGAGCACTCATAAGGAATTTACCCCCATGAGCAGCAAGAGGCCTATCACCAATACCATTGAAGCTGCCTTCCTCATCCACATGCTAAAATACAGAATAAGATTTTGATAAAGTGTTCCTGAAAAACATCATCCTTAAACCAGACTTTTATTGTGTCGAATCTCAGTCAAAGTTCTGCAAATCTATAAACTACTAAATACAAGCTCTGAATAATAATAAGCAGCACCGTTTTATTACGGAAACCACCACCTTTCCTATTAATAATTACCGAAGACCACTAAAGCTGCAGAATTATGTCTGGATGTACCTTTCCATTACAAAGCCAATCTTTACACCAATATCTGATTCTTATCCTCTATCCCAAAGTTGGGACATAGCCCCAGTCTAAATATCAGGAACTCTTACACCATTCCATTGGTAATATTCCCCAAGTTTTCTATTCTATTTTAGTTTACACTCCATTTTCATTGCTTGAAAGCTATTTGGAAGGACACACAATCCTTTTGACTTTAACTTTTCCTGCCAAGATGCAATCCTTTTCTTGAATATCCACTGCCATCCTGACCTTACATTTTTAAAAAGTTAGAGAGGCCCACTGTTGTTCATTAGCCACACAAACACAATGCTTTCCACATTTTTACCCCCGCTTTCATTCTGTTTAAAGGACATTGTTGATGCCTTACTTCATTAAACTCCAGGACAATTATCAGGCAGGTTTTGTGTGTGTAAGCCAGTTTTTTACTTTTAGAGGAAACATGCTGATGAACACTTGGTGCTTTCTTACCCAATTCATTTCTGCTCATTCCAATTGTCAAAAAGTAAATTAGTTCCAGAAAAGTCAGATAAGTCTGGCCAGGTGCCAACCACCACTATCATTATTACTGTCATCATTGAACTAGTCATGTACCCAGGTTCATCTCATAAACATGTTGCCCAGAAAAACTTTGTTCTTATTCAAAGAAAATTTAAAGTGATGTATGGAAATCCTGATAGTTAAATTTGGAGTGTGCCTGAGGATGATGTGACATACTTTCAAAATCCATAGCAGGGACCTGGGTCTCTAGGGAAAATCTAGTCTATCACAGAAAACTCTCAAGGGGAAAGTTACCAGTAAAACATGAGTGAAAAAGGGTAATACTGCAAAATAAATAAAACTGTGTACATGATTAACAAATGTGATCATTGTATAGGTTAGCACATTTTTTCCAGTTAAAGCTGCATTTATGAAATGGGCGTGAACAGAAGTATGTTCTACAATTAGACTACTTACATGTGCATGACTATTCTATGAAATGAAAACATTATAAAGAGTTCAAACACAGAGCAAACAGAGCTAGTAACTTCAAGAAGCAAACGGTGTGATTCGCCTTTACATAAATCATTTCCTTTTACAGATATACAAGTAGATTGAGTTGTATCTTTACCCCAATTCAACTGAGGATCTTGGGAGAAAGAAGCAACCTTTAAGCTCACTGTCACACCATCTCTCACATCTTACATGAGGGAACATGCTTAGGTTGGTTGCATTTCCCATCACACAAAGGTGAAGTGCCAGGGACTCCTGAAAAAGGAAGAAGTTGGCTGGAGGTCACATGGCTCTTCAAGCAAGTTGCTCTACACCTATGCTGTTTTAAGAACAAGTATTTGTGTTTTATACCATCTTTGGGGCAGGGGGTGGAGGGGGTGGAGGGTAGAGAAAAAAAAAGTGATACTCTACTAATGAGCAACATTTAACTAAGCCGGAAAGATAATAAGCTGTTTTCAACAGGGCATTTAATTATGTAACACACACAAGACCCTTAATTAGTTCAGTTTGCTCTTTGTCTACTGCAATTAAAACCTACAAGTTTTTAAGTGCAAGTAACATGAAGAAATGTTTGAGGTCCCCCTGTTTAAGATTATATACTGGTACTGCGAACAAATAAAAGTGGGTAGATAATACACACTTCAGTTATGCAAGACCTGTAACAAGAGCATAGATGGTGTTCAAGGTAATTGGTGAGCTCAAACATGTCTGCTGGAAACTAAGCTACCTACAAGACTGGCATGGGCAAGGCACAGAGGTAGTCCAGTAGCTTCCTTGTAGCTGGGTGTAATGGTGTTTATGTCTCACTTACATGTCCTACACACAGTCAGATCATCTGAGGGCAACTTCTCAAGCAGTGGCAGAATGAGGCTCAGCTATGTCTCTGCAGAGGTGTGCCTTGATATCCTTGACGCTACATCTCAAGGAATTACTTTAACAAAACAAAAACATTATACAGTTATAACTGAAAAATTGCTGGAAAACATGCATAAATCTAACTCCCACAGACACAGTCACGGCAGGCTGATATCCTACAGCAAGGATGTCCAGTTTTTATGCTCTGTCCAGCAACACAGAAGAGGAAATTCTTCCTGGAGGCCCTCAGGTGACCAGATCTGTACCTGACATACGAAGAACACGTAGCTGCTCCCATCACCCATATATGCACCTCAATATCTGGCCACATACAAAGTCTCCCGTTCCCATCACACATTTTGATGAGCAAAGCCCATGCTTGGTTGCAGCAGAAAAAGAATCGGCTTTTCACTGTCCCTAAAGGAAGACACAAATCTCAGCCCAGCTTAAAGTTCGTAAGCCACTGCTCTGTTGCATGCACCTCAATCTGAAGTCAACCGGCAATTTATTTTAAAAATATTTATTTCATTTGTTTAAACAAGTAAAATTGATAAAATGGAGAACAGCATTGCCACATGGCCCACAATAGATGCACATTAATAATATCTACCTGTTTATGACTTTTTTTAAAAAAAATATTTCTTTCAACAGTCCCTATATCTACCCTTGAGATGAGCAGCACATGTTCTAGAGTTCTCTGGTGTACTATCAGATGAAGACTAACAAACAAAGGCAGAGATGAACTTGAAAGACTTGGGTTTTGGGTTTTTTTGGTTTTTTGTTTTTTTTTTTTTTTTTTTTTTTTAAAAGCAGACTCAGATTGCCATTTAGCTCCAGACAGCTTTTAGTGCAAGGAAGTATAAATTTTGAATTGCTTATAGGTTGGCAAATGCAAAGCAACATCTTTTTCACTGAAAACAGGTCACGCTCCTTTCCAGCATTATGGAAAGCTTTCTGGAAACTTGTTTTTATTAGAGTAAAGAAAGGAAGAAATGTAATAAATGTCTAATCATCTTCACCGTATCCAATATTTGAAGTGAAACTTATTTTCTTGCATGCTAAAAGACAAACAAGTAGTTTAGCTATATGCTCATGTAGCCATCCGCTAACTCTGTTGGTTTTAAGAAGATCTAAAACTATGAAATCAGATGATTAAGAAGTGAGAGAGCTTAAAACCCGACAAGGTTTAATCTGGACCCCCGAACGAAACGTTCCAGCCATGCATATATTTCAAACCTGTCTGAAGAAAGTCTCTCACACAAATGTCTGCTTCCTCAGCTGTAGGGCTTTCCACAGACCCCTCCAGAAAGCAACATATACTGTTTCCTTTGGTCAGCCTCACACAACTGACAGTAGCATTTCACCACCCCACCGCCATTTCCCATAGGAGGTCTCACAAACAAAATCAAGTATCTTCTTTCTGTTTCTGCCTTTGGCTTGTGGCAATACGTCACTCTGTTCCCCAAACTCCCTCTCTCTCCAAGTCTGAAACAGTGCCCAAACACAGGCAACTGTGGGGAAAGAGGACCAGGACCATGGCTTTAATCCTGCAGTACAGCAGATGTCCCAGGAGGGCAGCTGCTAGGACACCAGCCCTCCATGACCACATTTGATGGGAGGACAGGGGCGAAGGCACTAAATCACTCTTAGGAAAAAGCTGCTGCAGAAGCTTTTCCAATGGCCTGCAGATGGTGGGCCCAGGAGACTGGTGGGACTACATTGCTCATGGGACAACATTTGAGCAAGACTTAACAGGTACAGATAGATGACGTCTGTTATATCATTCCCCTGAGCCCAAACCACTGCTTACCACCAGCCTGCATCCCTGCCCTGCCCAGCCCAGCAGCACTCCACTGTGGGGAGGGCTTTACACTACATGCCACAGACCCAGAGCACTTGTAGCAACACCTTGACAAATGTGACGAGGCTCTTTCCTTTTTCAACCCTTCTTCTTGGTAGGCACAACAACCACAGACAAATCTATTGGATCCCAAACAACACTTACGTTTCTGCCGCTTGCGTAGCAGGGAATGGGATCTGCAGTACTGCTGTGCATGATGCCATTACAATTGTCTAAGTCTATAATCACAGCTTTTGGGGAGGGGAAGATGCCACACAAGAGGGAAGTATTAGGGCTTGCTGCGTTCATGATTTAAACAGTAGCCAGGTCTAAGCTAGACACTAATGCAGAGTGAAGACTGTGCAGACAATTTCCATCACCTCTGCTGCACCACCAAAAGGTTTGCCTATATCTCATAGCCCTAGGGAAATTGCTTTTAAAAAGTATAAAATCCTCAAGGTCAGACTGGTAACCTCCATCTCTCGGCAGTTCTGAGGTAATGCACCATTCCCACCCAAAGCCTCACTCACAGTACACATCTACCAAAAGACATTAGGAAAAGCAGTGCTGTCATCAAGGAAAGAATGAGGAGCACTGGAAAAAGGGCATCAAATGTAGATCATGGGGAAGGAAATGGGAAAGAGCTGAGCTGGATGTATATTTGCACCTACAGGTACTCAGGAGGTCCTGGTCTCTGGCCTCCTCTGCATTACCACACCCCCACATGAAGCTCAGTTCATGCAATCTTTGTGACTGAGCAAAACCGTTGTGCAAAATACAGCTGTTGTCCCGGATCTCCACAACGCCCTTGAGCTTACTAGATTTAATCAGACCCTGACTGCATCTCTAGTAGCCAGAGGCAGCCGCAAAGTTACTATCAGAGATCATCTGGTATTACTGCTGGGTTATTCTGCCACCAGACTTTCAGGTCTTTCACGTCACAGGCTGTAAAGCTGTGTTGTTTCCAAAGGTCCCCAGGCTGTACTTTGCTTGGTCTTTCGAGAGAGCAAAGGAGCAGGTGTTACCATTGCAGCACATAATGTAGTAAAGGAAGGATAACATAGAAAATAAAAGTGAATTGTAGAAGTCAAGTGATTCAAGCAAAGGTGAATGACAACAGAAGTTATTAGTTAAACAGAGAGAATTTCAAACTAGCAGAAAGGTGGATCTAGAGAGCATGGGAAATTACAAAGCATTGAGGCCTCATGGTCAAGAGCAGTTAAAGGCATTTGAGCCATCTGGCCCTTCACCTAGCACAAGAAAAAGTCAGAATTTGATGAGAGACTTGTAGTTCAGGGGTGCCTCAATGGCTTGTGTTGGTCATATTGGAAGACTTCATAGTCAGTACAGACAAATCATGAGGTCTTATGTCTCCATCCAGGACTGAAGAGAATCCAATGCACACCTGGGACACAGCTTCTGCTTTAGTTCCCTCCATAGAAAAAGAACCCAAAACTGCTCAAACTAACTCAGTCACAGCAAATAGGACAATCAGGGGGTTGCTTCGAAATTCACTACAGTGCCAGAGCAAGAAACCGATACAGGCGCATACCAGCAGTCAAGCTAACTCAAGTGCCAGACCTGCCAGGGACAGGTCGTAAGCTGAAACAAAACCATTCAAAGAGTTCATAAGATTTTGAGTGGAAATCTGAATAACAGCCACATCTGTGTTAAGGCAAGTTTGCAGTGAGCCTTCGTGCAGCCCAGTGCATAGAGGAGCAACTGATGTGGCTACTGTTCACATAACTCTTGTCTGAAACTAATACCTCTGGAAGGTTTTTCAATTAAAAAGGATTTAGTGCTATTAAACAATAAAATATCAGAACCCCAGAGGGGGCATAATTGCAAGATGAATTGTGCAGCTCCACAGTTTCCAAATCCACATGGTGTTATTGGCAGCTGGCCTTCAATTATAAGAAGGTAACACAGAAAAAGCATGCAGCCAGTGACAGGGAGGTGCCCGCCGTCCCTTGAAGGAATACTGCTCCCCTTGGAGGTTTCTGCACTGACTGGACTTTGAGACAGCCGCTGCCCTAGTATAACTCACGGTAATCTCACTGACTACAACGTGGATTGCAAGATGTGCAAAGTTTACCTCGTGTAACTTCAGCACTACCATAAACTGAGTAGGCTTTCTGGGGTTTCACTGAAGGCAAGGTTTGGCCCAAGGCACATATGGGAGCAAAAGCTTTGACTCAGGCAGACAGAAGTATGTGAAATTTGCCTTCAACAAGTTTGGCTGTGGTCCAAAATCTGTGCTGGAAACTTCACAGAACAAATCCTTCTAGTAATAACCTACCTCCTGCTACTTCTGCATCTCCCCGCAAAGACCTGCCCAACAGTGAGAGTTGCATAAGTACAAATAGAAGCAAAACAGAGCTGGGTGAAACAGCCCATAGAGGTTTGAAATTGTTGTAGTTTGCTGTTTCAAAGATATGTAATTAGGATAAAAAAAAAGGTTTGTGCTTTTGTTTTTGGGTTTGTTTTTTTGGTTGGTTGGTTTTTTTTTTGGGGGTTCGGGGGGGGGCGAGAAGCAAGGCATAGCAGAAATTAAGTAAGTGTTTGTTTTGATAATCCAGACATTTTACTTCATATTTTCAAAGCATTTCAAAATAACATTTTGAAAAACAAGAAGTCTTCCCAAAGACAGAATTTGTGATTTTCACTAGAGTCCTGAACAGAATGCTTTGTTTCACCAAACTCAGATTCCCCCTCAACCTTCTATTTGCCCCAATGCCACTGCTTCTCATTGCCCCAAAGGTCTTTCTCACTACCTGTACAATGCTGTTTTAAATGGCACTAAATGCACACAGATGACTTTACGAACTCCTACCATGTAGTTAGAGCCCAGCAGTGTCTGGGCTCCTCATTTGCTATGACACCAAACCCCTGCACTGTGCTGTGAGACACCCTAGCCACCTATTTCTCATCCCAATGACACTGGTTTAACCTGCATTGAAACAGAGGCTACTCTAAACCTCAGCTCCTCTGGCTTCAGTGTGATACTGAGTACCCAGATATCCTTAATAATATCCTTATTTCACAGTTTTCTCTTGAGTTAAGAGAATACCATAACAACAATGTATTTGAAACAGACAAATGCTAATACAGCTGCAATCACACCAGTCAGGAAACTGATCTGCATGAGGGGAAGAAAAAAGCAAACAAAAAATTAAAACCAAACCAAACACCTCACCCAAAAAACACAAAGAAACCAACCCCCCAAAAAAACACCTCAAAGGAATGAGGACTAAACTCCACATTTCAGTTGGGTAAAATTCCCAACCACTGCTACAGACAGGAAAAAAAGGCAGTAGTGAAATGCCACTGAAGAAACATGTAATAAACCAACCTTCAGGCCATATCCCAAAAGAGCACCAACAACCTAACAGCCAGTACTTCAGTGTGAGCTATAAAACAAAAATTCCTCTAAAAATTCATGTTTAATTTACTTGCCTGTCAGAAAGCAAGTCTATAGCAGCACAGGGATAGTTGGATTCAAGCGTAAAATCTTGGTCTAATGTTCTGATCTTTATTCTATCCAATTATCACCAACATATTTCCAGCCTTCAGAGAGTCCATCCTTGCAGACAGCATACCAATACCGAGCTTGGCAGGAATGAAAAAAAAACATACTTGCACACTAGTTAATACAACCCAAAAAAGTCCCAGGCTCAGTGCTTCTAAAGAGATCTGACACACAAGTGGGACAATATTGATTGTCTCTGCTGTACTATATAGGCTGCCTTAAGGAAGGCTGCCAGCAGACAGATGTTGCAATCACAAGGCAAGTGATCCTGTGAGACAAAAACTTGCAACTGCAGGCATTTCTCAGCACAGAAGACCTGCAGGCCCACCCAAAAAAGTCCCAGGCTCAGTGCTTCTAAAGAGATCTGACACACAAGTGGGACAATATTGATTGTCTCTGCTGTACTATATAGGCTGCCTTAAGGAAGGCTGCCAGCAGACAGATGTTGCAATCACAAGGCAAGTGATCCTGTGAGACAAAAACTTGCAACTGCAGGCATTTCTCAGCACAGAAGACCTGCAGGCCCATCCTCCATGGATATGCCTTGCGAAAGACTGGCTTTGAGTCTCTGTACGCACGCAAGTCTGAATAGACGTACAGCACCGAGAACACCGGGTTTATTCTCAAGCTTTCCAATGAACAGATTCCCATCTCCCCACAGTTGCTCTTGTACCTTGAGACAAACGAGCATTCCGAAGCCCCAAAGAAGACATTACGGCTGAACCCATGCCCACAACACAGACAGTGATCCTGAAGCTATCACATTAAGGAAGCAAGAAGAAAGTTACACCTCACTGAGCACCTCTGTGGCAGCAAGTAGAGACAAGAACCTGCTAACATCATGTGGAGTTGGACTGGTGACAAAGCACATACCTGCTGAGCAGGTAAAAAGTTCTCCATATAATTTTCAGCTTGCCAGTCTGCTAGGCAACTTGCTGAGCTACATCTGCGGTTGAGTTTTGCAGAAGGGCAGGCTCAAGAACAACAGCCACTGGGACAAGAAGAGTGCGACACAAACAGGAAAAAACAGTTAAAGTATATGGTTTCCAAAATCTGTAGTTGATCAAGGAATGCTCCAGCATTACAAACTCTTCCCATGCAAATTCTTTTCCCCATCTCCCATTTTGGCTGATATCAATGGCAATTTATAACACTTGACAGTAACTAGTAACCAAAACTTGCATTGTGAAAACAAACAAACACACACCCCCACACCACCCAAAACAACCAAAACAGAATCACAAAACAACCGAGATTGGGAGGGGACTCTGGAGATTTCCTAGTGCAACACCTTGCAAACAGCAAATTGCTGCTAGGGCAAATTGCTCAAGTCCATGTCCATTCAAGATTTGACTATCATCTTCAAGGATAGAGACTCCAAAACCTCTCTGGGTCACCTGGCCCAGGTGTTTGACCAACCTCACAGTTAAATAATTATGTTTAAAGGACACTTCCTGTCCTTCAGTGTGACCACACACACATTGATAAGATCCACCCTGAGCCTTCTCTTCTCCAGACTGAAGAATACCAGCTCTCTCAGCCTTGTCTCATATGAGAGATGCTCCCATCCCTTAATAATCTTCATGGTCATTTGCTGGACTTGCTGCAGTATTGTCCATGTCTCTCTCACACTGGGGAGCCCAGAACTAGACAAAGCACTCCAGATGTGTTTCACCCTCCAGAGCAGAGGGGGAAAAGATTATCCGCTGGAGCTGCCAGTGGTGCTCTTCCTAATACAGCCCAGGAAGCTGTTGGTGTTCTTTGCCTCAACAGCACATTGCTGCTCCTGCTGAGCTTGGTGTCCACCAGGACCTCCCAGGCCTTTTCTGCAAAGCTCCTTTCCAGCCAGTCAGTACTGGTGCATGCAGCTATTCCTCCCCAGGGGTAGGGCTTTGCATTTCCTTTTGCAGAACTTCACAGGATTCCTCTCAGTTTGCTTCTTCAGCCTCTCAAAGTCCATCTGAATGGCAGCACAATCATGTGTTATGTCAGCCACTCCTCCCAGTTGGGTATGGTCTGCAAACTTGCTGAAGGTGCACTCAGTCTCATCATGCAGATCACTAATAAAGATGTTAAATGGTATTGGCCCTACTACCTGGGGTACACCACTAGGGACTGATCTCCAAGTGGACTTTGTGCTGCTGACCACAACCCTATATGCCCAGCAGCTCAGCCAGTCTTCGGTTAATCTCATTGTTCATTTGTCTAATCCACATTTCTCCAGTTTGTCAATGGGAATATGATGGGAAACAGTGTCAAAAGCCTTACTAAAGTCAAGATAAACAACATCCATGGCTCCCCCCTTATCTACTAAGCTAGTCAACTCATCACAAAAGGCTATCAAGTTCGTCAAGCATGATTTCACCTTCATAAATCCCTGTTGACTACTCCAAATCACCTTCTTGTCCTTTATGTGTCTGGAAACAGTTTCCAGGATTATTTGCTCCATCATCTTCCTGGGGACTGAAGCGAGGCTGATCACATATAGCTCCCCAGATTCTCCTTGCGATTCTTGAACACAGAGGTGACAACTGCTTTCTTCCAGTCCTCAGGAATCTCCCTGAATTGCAGTGACCTTTCAAAGATGATCAAGAGTAGCCTCACAATGGCATCAACCAGCTCATTCAGCACTTGTTAGTACATCCCACCAGGTCCCACAGACTTGCACATGTCCCACTTAAGTGTTCCATAATCTGATTCTCCTCCACCAAGCACCAGACCTTACCACAGATCTCAGTGGCCTGGGATTGCTGAAGGCAAGTTTTACCAGTAAAGGCCATGGCAAAGGCGGTAGCGTGTACCCCATCTTTTATCACAAGATCCTCCTGCCTCATTTAGCAGTGGATCCATTTTTTTTTTCTCGTATCTGTTATCCTTCACATAAATGGTCAGATTCTGGGCGGGCTTTGGCTTTCCTAATCCTATCTTTGAATGATCATTGTCTCTATAGGCCACCTGGGTCACCTGTCTCTGCTTCCAACTCTTCTACACTTCTTATGGAAATGGCCATGTCATAAAGAGACTTGCACTACTTCATTACACCATCTGAAACAGCTGAAAATGAACACTGTATATATTTATTGCCCAGGGGATTTCCGGGGATATGGTGTGAAGACCCCCAGCAAACTTCTTACACAGGTGAAAACCTGACTCCTAAAGGAACCGCACTCTTAAATGATTAAGCTTGGCTGAAGCACTTCCTACCCAATGATGATCTTTGCTGAACATGTTTTGAAGGTACTTATAGAATCATAGAATCATAGAAT
>KL263807.1:4981-19526 GCA_000699545.1 Podiceps cristatus
AGGTTGCCCAGGGCCCCATCCAACCTGGCCTTGAACACCTCCAGGCATGGGGCACCCACCACCTCTCTGGGCAGCCTGTTCCAGCACCTCACCACTCTCTCCGTAAAAAACTTCCCCCTAATATCTAATTTAAACCTTCCTTGCTGTAGCTTTAATCCATTCCCCCTTGTCCTGCCATTTTCTACCCTTTTAAAAAGTTGGTTCCCCTCCTGTTTGTACGCTCCCTTCAGGTGCTGGAAGGCTGCAATGAGGTCCCCCCGCAGCCTTCTCTTCTCTAGGCTGAACAAGCCCAGCTCCCTCAGCCTCTCTTCGTAGGGGAGGTGCTCCAGCCCTCTCATCATCTTCGTGGCCTCCTCTGAGCCCTCTCCAACAGTTCTGCATCTTTCTTGTACTGCGGGCCCCAGATCTGGACACAAGGTTCACAACACATGCAGCAGCTGTGTGTCTTTCGTATCTCTGTCATCCAGCCAAGTCGGGTTTAAAAAGGGATCAAAAGCTTTTAGGGCTGAATGAGAAACATAAATAAACTTCCTTAGGAAATTAGGATTAAAACTGCAATAGTAGTATCTGTATTTATCTTTTAATAATGCAAAGATATATAGAGAGTGTAGGACTTGAGCCAGGTACTCCATAGATTTTAATTAAAAGTTACACACAGAAGCCCAGACAAGGCAGAAAATTCTTAGACTGCAGTCACCAAGAACCTACTTTAATATGAACTGAGAGGAAGTACTGCTGAATCCAGAATAACTGTGGGACATCCTGATCTTACAGAATTTGCAAAGCAGATGAATGGGAAATGTGACTAAACCTTTTCTGGTTTGCCCAACAGAAAATGACAAACACATATACTGTTGATTAGAGTGTTAAATTCATTGAGGACAGCACAGACATGTGAGTCATAGTTGTCTTCTTTCTTCAAGCTTACACTTTAAAGTCAGTCCCCTAATCCCCTTGCTGCTGCACTTTCTTACATCAATATTTAGGAGCATTTTCATGGCTTCTTGCTGACAGCTTTCTGTATCTACAAGAAGTATACTACTTTCAGGAAGATACTGCCTGCAGCTGGGTGACCATACTCTACCTTCATCTGGTCCTCTTTAGTCTGCCTTCGGTCAGGGCATTTATTTTCTTTCATATTTGTTCACAGTAGACTAAATGCCACTAAAAATATATAGGATTTTTGGAGAAAACAGCAGGTTAAGAATCTGAAAAGTGTTGGGTTTTTTGTTTTCTTTTGTTTTTAAAATGTGTCTGAATTATACCATAATGAAAATATACATGAGCAAGAATAAAAAAATAAGAGCCTTCATAAATAAAAAACTGCCTTCAAATCTGACATGAGAGAAGGAAAAAGATTCTTTTTTCATGCACTGGCACTCAAAATATTTTTGTTCCAGCTGTTAAAATCTACCTCTTCAGGGAGCAAAAATGTTATTTGGAGGTTGAAGAAGAGGACTTGGGACCTGTAACTATATCCTGCCTTATATTCCAGGTTCTTCCATTGGTTTGGTTTTAGAGTATGTTAAATTAGTCAGGTAATCATTGTTTCAGTTTCTCATGAAGTGCTCTTTGACAAATACAGGGAATTCTGACTCCCTTTATTTCTCCATCTTTCTCATTTGGTCAACTGCTTCTGCCCAAAATTCCAAAGAGCAAAAAGCTCAAGCATAAAGCCCTGGCTATCGTGTAGGCTATCATTGTGTACAGTTATACCCCTACCTACCCACTTTCCAGTGATGGCACCTGCATGCATGGAATATGGGGACTTTGTGCACAAGAGGCTCCAGTTAGAAACGAATATTAATTGTGTAAGGCAATACTTGAAAAATATGTACTCATGGAAATGGTTTGTCTTGCACTAGTTTCAAACTGCACGCAGATGAGACAGGGAAGAGATCAAGAAGGTAGATTATAAGGTCATCTACCCTCTCAAGAACAGAATGATGACCTCAGTAAGGACCAAAATAATCACAACAGATTTCGTCTCTACATAAATCCTCACTGCATCCTAAAAGGAGAGGAGCATCTCTAACAGCCTCTTCCAGGCCATAACTAAATGTTCACACTCAACTTTTTGTATAATACTACACCAAGAAGAAAGAAAACAAGGAAATAAACCTACCCTTTCCCCTTTTATTAAAAAGAAGCAAACTCTGCTTTCAAAAGTATTCTGTAATGCTGCATATCAAGTTGAGGTTTTGCACTCGAATATCAGTAGGTTGGAACTCTATGATCCTTTTTTGGGGGGTTGGAACTCTATGATCCTTGGGGTCCCTTCCAACCCAGACCATTCTATGATTCATTCTATCAGAGCACTTTGTATTATGCATCACTGTTTATATGTATAAGTACTATATACAATATACAGTAATATATGAGAACATATACATAAATCCTACTAACATTAGTTGAACCTCTGAATGCTCAGGACTTCTGTAAATCGGGGGATTACATCAGATGCCCAGAAAATTTGGATGTACTTTCTGTATAAATAGTGGGAAACAGTGCAATGAAAGTGGATCAATTCACCGCAGCAGCTGGTGTTCATGCTGCCTGTGGTTCAAGAATTTCACTTCAGGACAGATTCTGCCTGGTCCCCCAAACTGAATAACCCTATCATACATGTGGTTTGATGCAGCCCAAGCAAAATCTACCCTACAAAACTTTCCTATTTTGGAAAGCATAGCATCAGCAGCCCAGTCTGGAAAGCATCACCCAACTATTTCATCTATCGCACACACAGGTCACAGTCATATATAACTATGTCTACCAACACCAACTACAGGAAAAGGAGCTCTATCTTTGTTTCAGCCCATGCCCTCTCTGGTAGAGTGGTTGCTTCCCATCCCACCTTGTGGAGGAGACCACATGCCCTCTGTCAGGACAGTCTGCTTAACAATACCATGTGATTGAATGTTATAAAATTGCCTGACTTGGACTAAAATGGTGACAGATCACTTGCCTATTAACTGAATTAATCCCAGTTGGATGGAGCAACAAAGAAAGACCAAAGATAACATAAAGGGACTGTGCAGAAACACTCCAATGGGAGAAATCAGAAGCAGCACCTGAGAGCACTGTGACATTCCTGTATACTTTGCCTTTTGTCCTTGCTTTCTAACCCTCCCTCCACTTCTATTTCAAACTTTGTTGCCCAGTGAGACCCAGCTCATGTCCTTACAAATCCTCATCCTCTTTTTCTTTCTTGGGAGCTCCTAATTTTTTTCTTCCCCTTCGGATCTTCCCAGTTCAGTGTTCAGCCACAGTCTCTCTCCGATTCCTCCTTTCTCACTCTGCCAGTCGCTGCCAGGGTCAAACGTCTGTTACCAACTGCCCTCCACACATCTCTGCCCCCACACTCATCTACGAACCCAGCCCCATACTGCCCAGCTGGTCCCAGTCTCTCCACTGAAACTTGGTCCTGTGTTCTTCACACTTCTGCACTGAGTTCTCCGCATTGCACAGTTGTCTATTTTGTTTCTGTATGAATTGCACTGAATATGCCTTGCTTTCATAGGTATATGCCTAACAACACTGTGTAACACTTTTGAAAGAACAAAACCCTTTAACTTAGAAAGAAAGAGCAGTATTGATGTACTGACTCTGAGGACTCTTACACCACTTTTCCAAGCGTACAAATAAAATGGTCTCAAATTTCAGCATCATTAAAGATGAAGGCTTGCAAGTACATCATTGTCTTGTGTTTTGTCATCCTTTATGAGCTCCATTAGACTGATGAAAGCTTTCTGACACTTTCTAGCCCTTTCTGACAACTTTCTTTTGTGTACTTTTCTAGAAAAACAGAGGTTTAAGAAGAAGGAATTGCTATTCCTATTTCACATGCTGAGAGCTATTACCAAGAATCTCAAAGAGCTCTTTGTTAACCATGAAATACTATGCAGAAGTGGTTAATTAACTGTGGTGATGTAAAACCACCTGGGAACAGTTGGTTATAAGCAGTGCTATAATGTTACAACTTGTGTTGGCTGTTTATGTCGTTCTCCTAGCAGACAGTTTAGTGGGTATAGCAGTTTTTGATATTCCTTTTTTTTTTTTTTTTTTTTTTTTTTTTTTTTTTTATCTGTTTGCACATTCCCCTTTTATTCCTCTGTGCATGATCTGAAATTTTAAAGTGAACATGAGGAAACTGTGTTTTTTGAGTGTTGCAATATTTACCTATGATGTGCTGGGGAGAAATCATTTGAGCTGTAGAACAAATTTTGTGCTCCTTTGTACAACCCACTTTACCTACGTCCAATAAATGCAGATTTTTCCACTGGAAAAGGACAGGCATCTCAAGATTAGCTGTGTACAATGTGCCATGTGGCAAAGCAAATTATAGAGTATAAACCTAATTTGGGCATTTGTGTCCCTGGCATAAAAAACTAGCTCTTATCTCTGTTATGTTTCTGAACAACCACCACATTCTTCCCTCCTACTGGATGATTAAGAATCCAAATATTGGATTCTTAATTATTTAATTCAAGCATGCTTCTCATTTCAAGGTGAAAAAAGAGAAAAACCATAGAAGCATAACCTAGAGCAGAAGACTTAAAGATCTACAGCTGTCTTGGAGTCTGACATATGGTATGGGTTATTTTCCCTACTTAGCTGTGCTCCAAGATACTGTTCTGTGGTAAAATGCAGTAGTAGTTTATTGGATCATAAGGAAAAGTCTACTAAACTGTCCTTCTATCAGACTTACTCCTCAAGATTGCTCATAAACATTATTATCTAAATTTAGCTCTGGATATATATCTAATGATTTTATTTCAAAGCATGTTAATGGCTGTCTTGGTCCCAGGTCAGCTACAGTCCATCCTACAGCAATAACACTGTGACACCATTGACCACTGACATCACTGTCTCAGTGAACACGCTTAAATAAAGAATGACAGTATTATACCAAATCAATATTTGCACCTTATTCTTTATTGCTATGTTTAGATATTGAAAAAGTATATTTCTTCTTGTCAGAATCCATAGCTTTGATTCCTCTATAATTTAGCAGTGTGATTCAAATTTCCAAGCTACACAATGAGTAAAAAGCATATAACCAACAGCATCAACCAAATTCCAGCAAAATGTAAGCTAGGATTGTGCACCCTTTCCGTGCAATCACACTTAAATCCTGAGAGAGGAATTCCTTAATTCCAGGAGAGGAGGTAGGACTCCACCCTCTCTACCACTGATCTCTCCTCACCCTAGAATTTCTAATGCTTAATTAAAGGGAGCAGGAATTTTTCGATGAGCAAGAGGGAAGGCAGAAAATAGATGTGGGCTGGACAAAGAGAATGAGAAAAGGAACATGAGGAAAAAAAAAAAACCACAACAAAAAACCAACATAAAAATAACCTAGAAAGAAGAGGTGTCCAGGGTGCAGAGACAAATAGAGGCCAGGATAGAAGAGTCTGGGCAACAAGGGACTGATGCGACAAGGATGTTGCTCTGAGTGGGAAAAAAACCAAACAAACAACAAAAAATATAAGAGACAGTGAAGAAAAGAGCAACACAATGGATACACAATGAATAATATGGAACACAATGAATAATATGAATCCTAAACTATAAGCAAGAAAAGACTACATCTATTATGTCCTTATGATCTCCTCAAGGGAGCAATTCCTCTTCTAGCAGTTGCTCCAAACAGCTCATGTCTATCCTATTAATGGCTACTCCAAATTGGTGTGAACCGAGCGCCTCCATGTTGGAATAGCTTGGTCCCAGCTTGGTATCTGTCGCACAGGCCTTTGCATCTACTCACTCACAGGATTATCTACAAAGCTATGTACTTCACATGGAGCATTTACATGTTCTACACAGTCTGTGTGGGCACATTTCTTTTGTTTTAGCTGGCCTGCTTAGAGTTATGTTCAAAAAACATCCATGAGAAGCTTCCCCACTGCTTTCCTGTTCATTTTCTTGGTTGCAAAGCACTGCTTGTTCAATCCCATATGATACAAAGCATGCAGCTATGCTGGCCTCCATTTTGCCCACCTTTCAGCTTGAGACGTTTTAAGATCCAGTGTGCTTTCACAGCTTATCCAAAATAATGGATCATTTTTCTATCAGTTATTCTAGGCTCTTAGAGCTTTCTCCTGAGAATGTATGTTGAATGAGCATGTGTTGTGTGCAGAGGGTCACAAAAAAAACCCAAAGCAAAAAGAAAACAATGATAATAATATGTACACTCAGTATCTCTGCTTGTTATCTCACCTCTTAATTTCAATCTGATCATTGTTTACGTCTTCACTATTGAGGTTGTATATTTCTTGGGACAGGAAGAGTGTGCTAAGCTGACCTAGAATTTACCCCATAAAACCATCTAGCAACTATTGCTCCAATTACTTTCACTCACTCCCACTTCCACTTATGAGCAGGCAGGAAATCCTTGTACAGTGTTCATAGAACAAAGGGTTTATAGGTATTATGAAGACTATGCACTTGGCATCTCTCCTAATATGGTAGATGAGGTTTTCTGGAAGGTCCTCAGAAGGCTGAAGTTGAAAGGAGGCACTCTGAAGATAGGATTGTGCTAAAAAAACCATACAGTAGAGATGTTAAACAAAGGGATAAAAAAAAAAAAAAAAAAGAAAGGAAAGTCTATGTATGTGTTCTCTGATCAAGAAGAAAATTCAGGAAAAACAGGAAACAAAGAAAATAGCTTTCTTAAGTGGAAAATAAACATGCATATAGAGTTTACCATAGCATGAAAGGAAATCTCAGGTTCTAATATTTGATTATCTGCTTCCTCCGGGCAAAGCTCTCATTATCCATACAAAATGCTAGTTTCCTAATATTTTTCCTACCCCTATTCCTAACACTACAGTCTATCGCATGATAATACATTATCTCTTATATCCTTGCTTGCAACAATAAGGAGATACGGGTTCAGCTCATAAACCCAGCATATTTGAGAGCTGTGATAGGACAAGGGTAATGGTTTTAAACTAAAAGAGGGTATATTTAGACTAGACATAAGGAGGAAATTTTTTACACTGAGGGTGGTGAAGCACCGGCACAGGTTGCCCTGAGAGGTGGTAGAAGTCCCATCCCTGGAAACATTCAAGGTCAGGCTGGACGGGGCTCTGAGCAACCTGACCTAGTTGCAGGCGTCCCTGTTCATGGCAGGGGGGGGGGACTAGGTGACCTTTACAGGCACCTTCCAATCCAAACTATTCCATGATTCTATGATTGCATACCGACCATTTAACCGTCAAGAGCTCATACAACACCCTGAAATGATTTTCAGGTAATCTAAAGGGCCAAATATCATGTGTGCCTCATATTTACTGAGGAGTTCCAGCCTTCATTTCTTTGCAGAGACTTCTGGGGTCCTCTCCCTCTCATAGTTGACATCAAACCCTCTCTGTATCAGCAATTCTGATTCCAGCCAGGTAAGTGCAAGGAAGTCATGCTAGTGCCAAAATTCTCCTAGAAGTCTCACTCATCACCATTTTAGCATTGGGCTTAGAGCTTCAGAGGCACAATATATGTCACTGGCCTCACTGGGGGGCCTTCTCTGCTTTTCAGAGCAATTTCTCCAAGGCTGAGAGCTGCAGTGACATAAGAACCCACCTATCTTCTGGTTTGTTCAGTGTTGGGCAAAGCTGAGTTGAAGTACCATGCCTAGGCTTAAAAGTCTTTTTCACACAAGTGTGCCTCAGGTGCAAGACCAAGAAGACAAAAGAAACTGGATTTGTTCCTTTGTTGGGGGAAGGTATGACAAGGAGAGTGATCACAAAAGTCTTCCTCTATGGTTATGGAAACTATGATTTTCATAAGGGTATAAAGATCCCCTTGTGAAATGATCGGAGGAAATAAAGTTACCAGGGGAAAACCTAAGATTAGACAAAGGTATAAAACTCTGTCATTACTAAGATAGTACCAGTGTTGGAATCTCTTTCATTATAAGGTAATAAGAAAAATGTAGACAAGGATCTTTAGAAATTAGATACAGTTGAGCCGCTAAAAAGTCAGGAGTAGATTGTGTGACATTTTGAGAGTCCCTCTGTACATCTATAACTGTGATACTTGAGTCAGTAACTTCTGATACTTGAGTCATATTACAATTAATCCAAATATAAACACATTGCAAAACAAATGACATTTTAAATCTGAAATTTGGTAGATAAATTGACACAAGAAAAGAAGAAATATTATATAAATACATTACTGTTGATAGCTAGAGTTGTATCTTTCCTTAGTTCCTGTTTAGCAGGTTTGCTTTCCATGGTTCTTTAAAATAAATGAATGAGTGGATGTAACAGATGAGACAAGTAATATCTTTCTGTATACGTGTAGTTCAGATTTTGAAATTCTTAACCTTATCCATTAAAATCAAATCACACATATAAAAATGGCAAAATATCTCTCTTCCTGTTAGTCTGACATGAATGTACAAAAGTCCATGAAAACTTCTACACAGAAACATTTCAGCAGAGATTCTTCTGCCTTTCTTTGCTTAAGAACAAAGAGCAATGGAATAAATGTTGGATGACTTTATTTTGCTCTCCTTTGTGACCCTTCACACTTATACCATAATCTGGACAGTCTCCATTGCCAATACACAGGTATTGCGTTACATGGAAGATTAAAGTTCTAGAGAAATTCAAGAACTCTGTAAACAGAATAACACATAGGCAATGAAGATGAAAACTTCCATGAGACTACTTAGTTTATTGAATTAATTTCTGTAAAAATGTGCGCTATCTGTTCTAAATTGATATGGAATAAATAAAACCAGAACTGACTCTTTGATAGAGTCTAGAGAGCTCATTCTATTTAATGCCAAAATATCACTCTTCTTGTTTACCCATCAGAACAGTGTTACAGTAGACTGTGAAGTCAAAAGTATGGTATTTTCTTCTCACATCACTACTTCTTTCAAATGGTCTTTCTCTGGATGAACATATACTAACTTCAGCACAAATAATCAAAAATATTTGGTGTAGGAAAAGGAGCACATTTTGCTAGCAATTATGTGGTTTTTTAACTAGCAGTTGAGAGATTTATTTTTTTTTTCCTGAACCAGTGTCTTTATCTGGTCAAGTGAATTGGTTAGTAGAAGTGAAAAATGTTGAAAAATGTGTTGTTTTTAATAATTTGACATTTGCAAAGAAGTCATTATTTAGTTCCCCAAATGATTTCTTGCTATTTGACATTTTAGGAATTGAAATTCTATTTGCATACAACCTTTTGCATAATTAATACACTAAAAATGATTATTTGAAAGAGGTGTAAACCTGCTCTCCCATACTCTGACTGTATGACTGAGGTCATAATCATCATTCAGCCATTAGTTATCCTGTGTTCAACTTCACAACTCCTTACACAATGAATCCCAGATTCAAAAAAAGACCTTTTGTTGTTTCTCTTCTTTTATCTGTTCTAAGCTTCTGATTTGTTTCCAGTGTCAGTTTTGGTAAATAAGTTGTTTCAATAGCTTCTGTCATACAAATTGAAAACAAAAATGGAATGTTCCTGCTGCAGATCAATCATTATAGATTTCAGGTTTAGGACTTGTTTTAGGCACTGTATGCCTGTTTGGGAGGAAGAATTATCATTTAACTCTACCTAGGTACTTGGATTCTGAATTTCAGTAATGACAATGAGTGCTATATTTGATACCCAGGCTGCTACAGAAAAATGGACAGATCATAGGAAAAGCTAGCATTGCTAAAGGTATTATCATTCACCAAAAGCATTAAAATATCTGTCTACATAGCTATAATATATTCTTTATAATAATGGAAAAAAAGACCAATCCAGAAAAAAACCCTGAACCCCCACATTCTTTGTGCAAATACTATGAGTCCCTTATTAAAGTTGGAAGTACTAGCAAGAACTGTGGCATATATATTGTATTTAGGCTCCTGGAAAAGTTTGCGTACATTTTTAAAGCTGTTTAATCAGCATTGTGTGTAGCCACACCTTAATCTGCGATAAGTATTTTAGCAAATATTAGCTACAGCTTAGTGTTGAGCCTTTGTTACAGAAAGTTTATCTAGCCAGAACAAAGTATAAACATCTCTCATGTAGAGCAGTGTCTAACCCAAAGAATGTGACTCAGGGCCAGAGGAAAGGATAAGGTGGTAGATTGTTTTAAAGAACTTGTAGTACCTTTAATACCACCAGATATTCTGAGCGTTACTTGTAGATGGCTAGGTGTTACTGTTAGGCTCAGCTCTAAACCAACAAATAAAAAAGAAAAAACCCACAATTCATAACCCTGAAGCATGTAACACCCCATGAGTAATCATTATTCATTGATTACATTTTGTTTCTGTGTAAAAACAACATAGGAAATGATTTTGATGATTCAGAACTGGGGAAGTCATGGAATAAATGAAATCTGAACAGAAGATAAGCAATTCTTCTAAACTGAAAGATACCCAAGCAGTTTGAACTTTCAGTTTAAACATAAATAGGTAAAAGGAAGTTTTATAAAGACAAGGAAGAAAATATCCTGCTTTTCTGTATTCTGTGATGCTTTTCTAAAATACAGAGTTGGTTTGTTTTTTTTTTTTCTTAAATGAAAACTTCTGATTTTCTTTTAAAATCAGGTCCGATTATTTCTAACATTTATTTCCAAATTTTTGAAAAGGTTGCTTTTAGGAAAGCCCTAGTCTTACAATGAAGCTGTGGACTGGTCTTCTGTGGGATGTTTGAATGGCTGAGGAATAGAGTTGTTGCAAGAGACATTTCACCAAGCTAGTTCCATTTCAGTTAAATCCCTTGCACCCTTGGCTTGCTGTCAGATATGAAGCTTAGAGCCCCAGAAGAGGAGGTTTTGTAACAAGATCTAAAAAAGTATAATGAAGCAAGAATCCTACTGAAAGCATGAAATGAATCAAATTACAAAAGATGAGAAGAAAGAATAAGCACAAGAGGTTATGAACAGAGTCAGAAAAGCTAAGGCAGAGCTAGAGAAAAAGCTAAAGGATAGTGCAAAACTTATAAATAATGTCAAGAAGGCCAGTGTGTTTAAGATCTCTTCCGTGTTAGTCTCCAACAAAAAGTTTAACTTGAGTTAATATAGCTAACAAAGGCTCAGACTAGAACAGAAAGAGAACAGGTTGGAAAGTGCTTAGATGATTTCAACTAGGCATAAAAAAAAAAAAAATTAAATTCAGCTTCTGATACTTTGAGGATTTGGTCCAAGAATATCAGTTCAGTTATGTCTGAAAGCTGTTGAATGGATGCATGAGGTTTTGGAAGACTAGATGTAATAGATTGAGTTTGTTTCCGGTTTTGTTTCCTTTTTTTTTGGGGGGGTGGTGTACACAAGTGAGCTGTCACCAGACAGTATAAGTTAGTTTCAGGTAGTCTGGAGGAAAGGATCATAATTGAAGATAGCAGTGAAGGAGCAAGGAAGTGGCTTCAAATCAGGTAAAAAACCAAGAACTACATTCAGAATTCATACATTATATCAGGGCAATGCAAGTAAGACTTCCAACCTTCCATAAAAAAATCCTTCCACTTCTCAGGAAGCAGCGAAGGCCAGCAGCCCCCTCAGGGACACAAAAACATGGTCAGCAAACCAGTCCCACAGTACCCAACAAAGCAGTCAAGGAGTACAGGTGGCTACCTAGTTCAGCCGAGAGTCCAGATCTTCAGGTAGATGCCTGGTAATGAGGCAGGGCAAAAGTCAAGCCAAGAAGTCAATCTGCAGGTCAGGTCCAGTAACCAAGGCCAGACATAGTCCAATGATCATCAGGCAGGACCATGGTGACAAGGCAGGACTAAGTCTGTACTAGGAAGCCAGCCTGAAGGTCATGGGTCAAGGTTTTGGGACCAAGCACAGCTGTAGCTGAGATGGAGAACAATACCCCTACAACAGAGATCAAGCAGGCACTGACAGCCCAGGACTAAGCTTAAATAAGTCTCCTGGGCCCTGTGGAAATTGTGTGTGGGTGGAGGCCTCAGGTGAGGCTGGTCAGGGCCATTAAGACCTACCAGGGCCCTGGCAGCAGCCTCTCCTCCCAGCAGGGTGTGACCTTAAAGACGCCTGGGTTCCTTGGGACCATGGTATAGAGTGATTTATTTGTGTGGAATGCTACTGGGCTGTTTCAAGGTCTGTAGAGCTGGGATGGGGACCTGGGAAAGGGATATGGCAACATGGCATGAGAGACTTGGGGCTGGATGGTGGGGTTCAGGCTGGCTGTGAGAGTGCGGGCCACCACCAGTGGGCTTAAGGCAATGAAAGACCCCAGGTACCCTCAATGGATCTGGTCTACTTTTGGTGAAAAGGGATTTTGCAGTGCATAGAGAACATTACTTTTTCAGTTACTAGTGGTAATATTTCTTCACATTTACCTGATGTTGCAAAGCAAGATGCAAGTGACTCAACCCTTCTGTAATAAAACATTTGAGCTCCTGCATTAAAACAGCTCTGATCCAAGTCTTTTTAAGATTTTCTATCACATGTGAAGTTGTGATTGCATCAGTCGTCATTTTAATAACTTACTGACTCTGAAAAGATTTTGCTTTGGTGGGAATCAGGAACTAGATGAAGTTCGGCCTGTGCAGTGTTTTGGTTAGTTACTTTTGAGCAGTACCCTAAGAAACATGGATGTCTGATTAAAAACATGAGTTTCTATTCCTGTGAAGAACTGCTAGAGGGTAGTGATTGCCACACCAGCCTACCTGGTGGCTGAGGGCAGTTGTATGAAATTAGATTCCATTTCAAGGTACACAATTGATCAGTCTCTTTTTGTACTTCTGAGGGTTCACAAGGCAGGATGGAGCAGGAGAAGGAATGTGGATTTGAAAATTCCCCTCCAGAGGCTTGGCCACTCTCTACTTCTGCTGCTTGCCTTTTGTGTTGGACTCCTAACTCAGGTGAAAGCACAGAGGAAACAACATGCTTCCCTATCTTGTTTGTGCTAAGAGTTTTAGGACAGCATGCAAGGCTTTAAGTTCTGTTTTGAATATGACTATACCAAAGTAAAGATTCTGTAATCATATTGGTTCAAGCTAGGAAGCATCTTAGTTATATAACAAATGTACAATGCAGTCTGCCAAAAAATAGAGTACAGTCATGTGGAGCTTCTCTTCGCCTGTTGATAACTTAGAAGACTGACACTAATGAGGTCCCTTGATAAGCAAAAGGCAGAACTAAAAGCATCCTAACTTCAAAAGAATTTTGCACTTCAAATATTGAAGTGATGCAGTAGAGAGAAAGGGCTCACAGTTGTGGAATCCCATGAGTTAAATCAAACTGCTTGAAGATTAAAAGCCATATCTGACCTTGTATCACAGATATATAAATTATGGGAAATCTGTTCAGAAGAGATTATTGTCCCAATTTCTGTAGAGTTTCTAAGGGAAATTCCCACAGGGGACTGTGTGGCTGAAGTTTGATAAGGCCTGACATTGCTGGGGATCACGTGAATGATATGCATGACTTTGTGAATATCAGGCAGGGGTTTTTCCCATGTGTATATGCCTGGTAACAATCAATGAGGAAAAACATCAGTCATGCTTCACTAAGGATTTTAGAGAAGTTGCAGGAACCATCATGATATCCTAAACATAAAGCCCTAGGAAGATTTAAAATGCAAAAATAAAATAAAATATATCAGAGTATACAAAAGAGAAAGGCCAAGAAAAACAGTGATTTCCAGGGTAAGATTTTACTATCCTAGGAATATTTTGTATTTCTCATCATCTCTTAAAAATTTTCCAGTCTATGGCTACTATGAGTATCTAATAGCGGCAGATCCTGGCTGCTTATGTAGGGTCTCAGATCCCAGGAACAGCTTCTGTGCAGGCAGATCACAGATGAATATGCAGGTTACTTTAACAAGGTGATTGTCAGGTACTGGTTGTTCTTGTTTTTCAGCCATGGGATCGGTTTTGCTGTGTTTCAGTCCCTCTGTGAGCCTAGCCAGATATTAGGAGCTCCTTTCTCAGTAATTCAGTGTTTAACAATGGGAAAGAAATAGTGAGAGTGGGAAAGTCTGGAAGTCTTGGCTGGGGTGGGGAGAGGAACAGAGGTAAGGTGTTGGTTTTCAGCAGTAGGGAATAGGTGGTAGGAGAGTACGTGTGGCATCGTGGGGCTGAGCTTTTAGTTGAGGAAGTGGTCTAGTGGGAAGGGCAGGAAGAATATTATTGCAGAATAATATAGGCTGGAAAGGAGCTTGGGAGGTCACCTTGTCCAACCTCCTACTAAAAGCAGGGTTAATTTATGTGTTAGATCAGATCCTGAGTTCTTAGAGACTATGGGATCCTGATCCAGGCTTGGGGAACATTTCTGACAGAAAGTTTCTGACAAGGAGAGGCAGGGCTGAGGTGGCTCCTCTCTGCAGCTTGCCATGCAGCTGGACTTAACAGAATGCTTTAGAAAATGGGTTATCCTGGTTTCAGCCAGGACGGAGCTGGTTTTGCCTTCAGCAGCTGCTGTGTTTTAGATTTAGTATGTGAAACATGGTGACAGTGCGTTGCTGTTGTTTGTTGCTGCTGAACGATCAAGGACATCTTGCAGTTTCTCAAGTTTTGCTAACGTGTAGGTGCAAAAACCTGGGAGGGGCACAGCCAG
>KL263808.1:0-23137 GCA_000699545.1 Podiceps cristatus
AGTTACCATTTGGGGTTAAACCACGGCACTAATGCAGGCCAGGATGCCCTTGGCCGCCTTTGCTGTGAGAGTGTATTGCTGGCTCATGGTCAGTTTGTTGTCCATCAGGACCCCAAGGTTGTCCTCTGCAGAGCTGGCTTCCAGTCAGCTGGACCACGGTCTATACTGGTGCATGGGGTTATTCCTCCTCAGGTTCAGGACTTTGCATTTCGCTTTGTTGAACTTCGTGAGATTCCTGTCAGCCCATTTCTCCAGCCTGTCAGGATCCTTCTGAATAGCAGCACATCTAGCTGGTGTATTACCTACTCCTCCCGATTTTGTGTCATCTGCAAATTTGCTGAGAGTGTACTCAATCGGGTCATCCAGGGCATTAATGTGGATGTTGAATAGTACTGGCCCTGCTGTTGATCCCTGGGATATGCCACTAGTGACTGGCTTCCAGCTGGACTTCATGCTGCTGATCACAACCTGTTGAGCAAATCAACCAGTTTTCAGTCCAACTCACTGTCCGTTCATCTAGTTTGTATTTGATCAACAGATCAATGAGGGTATTATGTGAGACAACATCAAAAGCTTTGCTAAAGACAAGATGAACACCATACAGTGCTCTTCCCTCAAGCCAAGTCATTGTAGAAAGCTGTCAGGTTAGCTAAGCATGTTGTGCCTTTCCTGAATCCATGCTGACTACTTCAGATCACCTTCTTGTCCTTCAGGTTTTTGTACGTGATTCCCAGAGGGATTTGCTCATCATTTTCCCAGGGGTTGTAAGTGAAGCTGACTAGCCTATAGTTTCCCAGAGCATCCTTCTTGTCCTTCTGGAAGATAGGAGTCTTCCAGTCCTCAGGAACACCTGGTCACCGTGACCTTTCAAAGATAATCAAGAGTGGCCTCACAATGACATCAGCAGGCTCCCTCAGCACTCATGGCTGCAACCTGTCAGGTCCCAAAGACTTGTGTATGTTTGATTTTTCTTAGTGCTCCCTATCCTAGTCCTCCTCCAGAGAGGGTAAGTCTTCCTCACTCCAGACTTTCCCCCTGGTTTCAGGGGCCTGGGGTTCCTGAAGGCAAGTCTTACCAGTAAAGACCAACATGAAGAAAGCATTGAGTACCTTGACTTTTTCCACATCCTTTGTTACCAGAGCCTTCCCCATACAGCAGTGGATGCTACATTTTCCCTAACCTTTCTCTTACGGCTCAGCATTCTCTCCATTATATCTTCAATCTGAGCCCCTAGCAAGCACCAAAACTCCTACGACAGCAAGTCACATCAGCAGATGGGGAACTCCATCCCCTGCAGTAGGGAATCTCCCCCGGCTATCATTCCAATGAGCCTTAGTGACCCCAGCCAGTCTCATCAGGGACTCCCATCCACACCTTCTGCCCAGGGGCTCAAGAGCACCATTTAAGTTCTCATCCAGGAACTATGTCCTGGCCTGAGCTACCACATAGGTGTGCCTGTGCCAGCCCTGTCCTTTGCTACCCTGACCAAGCTTCCTGGATGGACCCTAGACCTTTTGTTATAGGTAATGTTGCCTCCAGCCCTGTCTTCTGGATGAAGCTTGGGCCTGCATTGCAGGTAGGTTGTGGTTAACTTTGTCCCTAGTCCTGTGTCTGACCCTGTCTCCTTCCTTCAGGGATGAGCCCTGGAGATGATTCAGTGCCATCACCTCTCTAATGGTCACCAGATGGTTGGAGAAACGTCACTGTCACCTACTAACTTTGCCAGGGGACAGTGGGACTGCACCCCATTGTGTTGAGAGCACTGACTGTGCTGGGGTCTCCCTTGGGTCCCAGCTTGTCCCTCCTTAATGGTGCAGCCTTGCTGTCACTGCTCACTACAAACCACAGCCAACCTTCTGGTTCTCTCCACACAGCTCCATCTCCTTTCTCCTTCATGAGGTTTCTAGAGAGGTCCCTCTCCATACGTGTGTTTGTTCTGATGAGATCATTCTCCCACCCTTGTCTGTAAACGTAGCATAACAAAATGCACACTGGATTATAGGAGACTTCAGGTCCCACATGGGCTTCTCCCAGATTTTACTTTTAATTCCTGGCAACTGAATGTACTTTTGAAAGAAGAGTTTTAGCCCTAGAGATTTGCAACAAGGTGTTGCTGCTTGTTAATTCTGTTGCTCCTCTACCCCTCCTCCCTAGCTGAGGTTTTAGAGACTTAATTTCCTTGCTGTTATCAACTAAATGCACATCTGCTTTCTGATTCACTTAAGATGATTTTTAAATCAAGCTAGTACGGCACATGATTCTTTCTAATTGGTACACTCTGACTTATCACCTTGGAGAAATCCTAGCCATGCCCTAAATCCCGATGATTAAGTCAGCCTCTTAATAATATCCCAAATCACTTCTATGCAGGTGTACAAAAATAATTTTATGAGGCAGTTTCTTGGCTGCAGAGAGGTGTAGAAGAGGTGTGAGCCCATCTCAGAGCATATTGCTCTTTTTAATGCCAACCAAGAACCATCTTGTCACTGCGGCATTACTGTATGATGCCTTCCTATCTGCCCCTTGTCAGCTGCCAAAATACCTTCTTTCTTATCACTCCATTCTGGACAATTTATCAACCTTCTTCAGGAAGCCAGCTGTCTAGCTGTGCACTGGGGAAACCACATTATGCTTGTGTACCCAGGCACAGCTCCCTTGGCTCATTCACGTCATCTTGAGGTGAGATTTGGAAAAATCACTGAACCTGCTGTTCCACAGTACCTCTGTAAACATAGGGATCATAGAATCATAGTATCATGGAATAGTTTGCGCTGGAAGGGACCTTTAAAGGCCATCTAGTCCAACCCCCTTGCACTGAGCAGGGACATGTACAACTAGATCGGGTTTCTCGGAGCCCCATCCAGCCTGACCTGGAATGTTTCCAGGGATGGGGCTTCTGCCACTTTTCTGGGCAACCTGTGCCCATGCTTCACCACCCGCATTGTAAAAAATTTCTTCCTTATGTCTAGTTTATATCTCCCTCCTTTTAGTTTAAAACCCTTGTCTTGTTGCAACAGGCCCTGCGTAAAAGTTTTTCCTCATCTTTCTCACAGGCCCCCTTTAAGCGCTGACAGGCCGCAGTCAGGTCTCCCCGCAGCCTTCTCTTCCCCAGGCTGAACAGCCCCAGCTCTCTCCCCCTGCCCTCACAGCAGAGCTGCTCCAGCCCTCGGATCATCCCTGTGTCCCTCCTCGGGCCCCGCTCCAACAGCTCCGTGTCTCTCCTGTGCTGAGGCCCCAGAGCAGACACAGCACTGCAGGTGGGGTCTCACCAGAGCAGAGCAGAGGGGCAGAATCCCCCCCCCTGCTTTGGATGCAGCCGAGGATATGGTTGGCCTTCTGGGCTGTGAATGCACATTGCTGGCTCATGTCCAGGTTCTCATCCACCAACACCCCCTTCTCGGCAGGGCTGCTCTCAATCCATACATCCCCCAGCCTATATTGACAGCAGGGGTTGCCCCAACCCAGATGCAGGACCCTGCACTTGGTCTCGTTGAACCTCGTAAGGTTCACATGGGCCCAGTTCTTGAGACTGTCCAGGTTCCTCTGGATGGTATCCTGTCCCTCAGTCATGTCCACCGTACACTCAGCCTGGTGTCATCTGCAAACTTGCTGAGGGTGCACTCGATCCCAGTGTCTATGTCATTGATGAAGATACTAAAGAGTACTGGTCCCAGTACAGACCCCTGAGGGACACCATTTATCACCAATCCCCAACTGGATGTTGAGCCATTGACCCTCTGAATGTGACCATCCAGCCAATTCCTCATCCACTGAACAGTCCGCCCATCAAATCTGTATCTGTCCAATTTAGAGAGAAGGATGTTGTGGGGGATCATGTCCAAGGCCTTACAGAAGTCCACATTGATGATAGCTCTTCCATTGTCCACTGATGTAGTCACTCCATTGTAGAAGGCCACTAGGTTGGTCAGGCAGGACTTGCCCTTGGTGAAGCCGTGCTGGCTGTCTCCAATCACTTCTCTGTCCTCCGTGTGCCTTAGTACACCTTGTAGGAAGATCTGTTCCATGATCTTCCCAGGTACAGAGGTGAGGTTGACAAGTCAGTAGTTCCCAGGGTCCTCCTTCCTATTATTTATAAAAACGGGTGCAATATTTCCCTTTTTTTCAGTCACCAGGGACGTCACCTGACTGCCATGACTTTTCAAATATCATGGAGAGTGGCTTGGCAACTACATCAGCCAACTCCCTCAAGACTCTGGGATGCATCTCATCAGGTCTCATAGTCTTATGTATATTCAGGTTCCTCAGGTAGTCACAAACCTGATCTTCTCTTACAGTGGGAGTGACTTTGCTTCCCCAGTCCCTGTCTTGCAGACCATCCACTAGAGAGGTTTGGGGAGATGGCCAGTGAAGATGGAGGCAAAAAAGTCAAGTACCTCAACTTTCTCCTTGTCCATTGATATTAGTTTGCCAGTCCTGCTCATCGAAGGGGGTACACTTTCTTTGATCTTCCTTTTCTGGCTGACATACCTGTAGAAGCCCTTATTATAATTTTTTAAATCCCTTGCCAAGTTCATCTCCAGCTGTGCCTTGGCCTTCCTGACCACATTCCTACACAACTGGCCAGTGTCCCTATACTTTTCCCAGGATACCTGTCCCTGCTTGTGCATTTCCTTCTTGCTTTGTAGTTTGACCAGCAGGTCTCAACTTGGCCATGCTGGTCTCCTGCCTTGCTTGACTGATTTCTTGCACCTGGGGATTGAGAGCTCTTGTGTTCTATGGAAAGCATCTTTAAAGATCTGCCAGGTCTGTTCTGCTCCGTTGTCCCCAGGGCAGTTTCCTAGGGAGTCCTATTCACTAACTCCTTGAAGAGCTAGAATTTTGCTTTCCTAAAATTCAAGATCTTGACTTTACTCTTTGTCTGGATGGTGGCATCTCCGAGAGGTTTTGTCTCTCCTTGTTTTGATGCTGTTCTGGATGAGAGTACTTAAAAGGAAGGATCTCCCTTTCATCAGGTGAACACAGTGAGCTCTCTCATACATATTGCTGTAGATGAGTTCACCTTTGAGATAATTATCTGTCCTGTGAGAAGAAGCTGGTGCTCAGACACTGTCCATCCAATGCTTATATTTTCTGTGATCCATCATCCCAGCATGGAGTTTTCTATCCGTTTGGGTGAGGCCAGGGGAAGAGGAAGGAGATCAAGGGATAGGTAAGAATTATCTGACTACCATTTTCTCTTCTTTATTGTGAATCCTATGGGCCAAACATCCGTGTGAATCCTTTTTTGCTGAACCCAACTGTCCCGATCCAATATCAGGAGGGTTTTGTTACAATCCCGAGGGCGAGATTAAGACACTAAAACTGGTCAAATATCATACAACATTTTAACTTTATTTTCAACGAACAGGGGAGAAAAGGTGGGGAAAGGTGAAGGGAAGGAGAAGGGGAAGGAGGAGAGGAATAAGGGGGAAAAAAAAGATAGAGAAAGTTGGAAAAGAGAAAAAACTAGCTACCATCCCTCCAAGTCTGATGATGTTTTCACTGACTCTGTCCAAGGTCTTCAATCATCGCAAGCTTCCAGGAGGCTGGGGTCCAGGAGAGACACGTGGCAGGGAGGAGAGGGAGAGGAGCAAAAAGCCCCCCACCAGAAAGCACATACTTCTTTGGTTTTGGGGGGTCTTCCGCTCACGCGCAGACGTGCAGTTCCTGCTAGACGTGAAGTCCCCCTAGAAGCCGCCTTCTGCTCTTTTCGCACCTTTGGCCCCTGCGCAAGCGCATGAGGTAGTTTACCTCCAAACTGTGGAGGCGATGGTTTTTCCAAGGTAGAATGTTCAATGCTGGGAAATGGTGGTGGGGCGGCAATGTCGAGACAAAACCGCATTTAGTATCGGTTCTCTGCACCACCCCGTGGCTTGACATTGCAGCTTGGTGGAGAGAGACCAAGGAGGGGAGAGAGTTAGGGGCAGGGGCAAAGGGAAGTAGTGGGAAAAACAAAGGGAACAACATGGGTTCGGGTGAAAGTGCTTAACAGTGATTAAACAGAGGTGTTGCTCAATGCAAGCTTACTCTTCAACAATTTCAACAACATTTAACTTCACATAGCAAACATCAAAACCGAGTTAACAAGGTAGGTAATTGTTACAACTGGTACAAAGCAGCCGGAAAGTATGATATGAGTATCAATATGCAGTTTCTTCCTTCAAGGTAAACTGGGAGTGGGTTTAAATGATGGGTACTGTGGTTGGTTGTGGCTGATGGATGGCACGGATTTTCTTTATGCTGTCAGGTGAGGTGGTAGGAACAAATTGCATATTTGACACAACATGTCAAATTAATTAAACAAAGCAAGGAACTGTACAAGGTAAGAACATTAAAGCAGCAACCGCACATAACAAATACTATATTACCTGTTTCACCCACAGCGCCCCCAGTAACCAGGACCACAAATCACCACTCCAGCCATTCCAGGTTTGGACGGGGACGTGGGCTATTTTTTTGATGTCTTTGGTTAACTGGAGAACTACTTCACCTACGTCATCTATCTCTAAACAATAGTTTGAAATGTTCAATTTCCCACACACCCTTCCCTCTTCAGCTAACAAATAGTCTAAAACCATGCAGTGCTTCAAGGATTGCCTTACGCATTTGTTGGGATTGACAAATTAAAAGATCTGTCACATCAGCGTTTTTGTTAGTAATGATTTCTAGAGCTGCTTGTAGTCTGATTATTCAATTTAGATTATAAATTGGTTCTCTTGCCCTTGATATGGGATCATTAGGGTTCCAGGTCCTAAATGTTGAATTACTCATTCAGGAAGCCACTCATTATCTCCTCATTTTTGCGTTCCACCCAAATTTACCTTGATAGATCTCATCTTACAGGAAAGACTTCTGTCTCTGAGGTTATCATATACTCTTATGCCTAACCAAAGTCTGCCGGTTTCCAGTAAAAGGAAGAACAAAGGTCTGATAATGCCTATGTAACAACTTCCCGACCACCCCGCAGGTAAAAATTTATATGCTGTATGACTGGAGATCCAGTAATGCCCCTTCTTAGCTCTGATGCCCTGAGTAAATGGCCTCATTTACCCTTTTGGGGAATTGGAAATAAGTTGTGTCTCTATTGCCCAGAGAGCTAAAAAAAGTAGTTGCCTCATAAGCTATTCGGCCAGTTCAATTCCAAGCCCCAGAAGTGTCTTTCCATTTGCAGGTTTGTTTGTAAGGGAGATAATTGGGTCATTGGAGGGTTAAAGTTTAGTTTTTGTTTGACCAGTATCCCCCTAATTCCTGACTGCACCCTGTTTAATTGAGCCACATCCATAGGTAGAGATCCCTGTCTTTATCAAGTGTCTTACGAGTGAGTGTCCATTGACATTTACTTTCCCCCACTTCAATCCCTTCCTCCTGAGTATGGTTTAAACAGTATTGCCCATGGTCAGAAACTGAATTGGCCATGTCCCACGTGTCGTCTGTGGTTTCGCTATAATTGCTCACAATCTGGTCTGGAGTGAGGAGTGTGGACGTCCATGGCCAACTTGATAACCCTAGCAGTCCTCCGCAAACCCAGCAGTGGCTTCGATTGAAGGTTTGGCTTACTGCTTTCACCAGCAACATGACCTTGTTGTTCTTGAAAGGATTGTACGGGTCAGGGGAAGGTAGAGGGAGTGGTCATTCATTGCCCTTAAAAACAGAAACAAGAACAAATTTGCTCCTCGGGTCAAGAGAGAATTATCCATTTGATATGAATCTTGTGGGTTTTCCCACTAGCATCTTTTGCTGTCCAAGTATAAGCCGTTCCACACAGCCTTTGAACACTGCATACGAGTCCATGTAGTTGTGTACAGGGGAAGTAGCCTGGCTTTCGCATTGGAATATGCTCCCCACTGCAACCAGTTCTCTCACCTGCGCACTGCCCTCTCCCTTTGTAATGACCTGCTCCTTAGTCCCCACGTGGAGTGCCACAGCCCAGTATTTCCAAACTTTCCCTTTCTACTTTGAGGAAGTGTCTGTGAACAATGAATTTAGGATCTGATCAGAAAATGGGGGAGCTACTTGAATTACAAGGGCAAGTTGGGGGTCTTTTTACACAAGTCTGCTTCGTCTTGTATATTTAATACTTTAGCGGCTCCTTCCGTTACGGAAAAGGTCTTGCAATAGTGCTCTATTTGTGCGTACCACTTTCGTACAGAAGGTCTCTGGGCCACCCTGTCAGGGGGCGGGGTCCCTGCCAGGAACACTTTGGTTACTTTAAATGGACCTCAGAGCACTATAGGTTGCTTTTGACCAGTTCGTTCAGCCTTCCTTAGAGTGAGGCTGACTACAAACAAGCCCCTTTTCCCATGTAGGGTACTGCTTTTCAGCGTCTTTGAAACTGTATGAATAAAATCCAATGGACCATGTAGGCCCCTCGGGCCCTTTCTGCCACAGGTGGATGGAGAGCCCGGTCCAGGCAAACCCTCATTTGATTTGGATAGGATCAGTAGGGTAGATGGGCCCCAAAGCTTGGTAGGTGTTCACCTCAAAAATCAGCAGCCACAACACCTTGTCATGGATTGAGGTCCACTCCCAGTGAGCTCTTTTCCATAGCAAGTCGTATAATGGCCTGGCAATGGTTGAGAAGTTGGGAATATGCTTCCTTCAAAATACGAGTAGCCCTAGAACATGTTGCAAGTACTTTCTGGACTCTGGCATTTTAATTGAGTCCAGTGAGGACAAAGTATCCATGGGAATGCAGGTCATACACACCCCCCTCCATCCTCCACCAGATTTCCCAAAATTTTACTTTGCTGGAGGGAGCTTGAATTTTTTCAGGTGGAATTGTCAGCCTTATCTGCTTTAGGTGAGCAATAATGTCATGCTGTGTTTTCTCAACGTCCACTACCTGGCTCCCTCCCACGAGGGAGATAAATTTTGACTCCCACCTGTATGGGGACAGTTTCAAGCTCTTGTGATATAGCACATGATGGGGTAGTGTGGGGGAATGCTTATACCCCCGAGGTAGTCAAGTAGAAGTGTATTGCTGTCCCTCCCACATGAAGGTAAAGTGTTCTCGGTCCTCAGGCTGCAAAGGGACCATAAAGAACATGTCTTTGACATCAATTGTTGCCATCACAGGGTGGGATTGTTCCTGAATAGTTGCTATTAATTCAGCAATATTTGGCACGGCGGCTGTCAGTGGGCCTGTATTGCTATTTAGTCGCTGATAGTCTACGGTTAGTCTCCACTTACTGTTTGGTTTTCAAACTGGCCATACAGGGGAATTAAAGGGGGACTGTGACAGGATTACAACTCCCGGCTTTTTCAGGTCTCCAATACTGGGGTGATACCTTCTCTCGCTCCCAAAGGTATTGGATAGGGCTTCACGTTAGTCAGGCAGGAAGCGGGGAGGGGAGGTGTCACTTGCAGCAGGAGCACTGCTGCACCAAAATCTCCGGTCAGTCTTTTAACCTGAGGAACACCAAAAGCCACGAATTTCCTTGGGTATCCCACCACTGTTTCCCGTTCAGGATGTTTATACCTAAATGGTTCATTTGAAAAGGCCCCAGCGCCGCCATGGTGTCCACAGGACTCTCTTCTCCTGGTAACCACAATGTTACCAGGGTCATGGGCATAGTTTGGGTCTTCTCCAGAGCATTTAGAACTATCAGGTGCTTGGATGGGACTGAGATGCCACACCGTTCTGCCTCACTCAGTTTTAGTGCTGTAATTTGGGCCCCCGTGTTTATTAAAAAGGTTACGGGCCTTTTCTTCGGCCCCACCACAATGGTGATTGAACCATCACCACAATGGTGATGAATCCTCCTTGTTACTGCAGGTGAGCTGTCTTATAAACACCCACCCTCTGCCTCTCCCCAGACCCTGAGGGGGCAGACAATCTAGTTTCCCATTGCCCTTTCATCCCCCTTGAATTTCCCGCCCATTAAATGCTGGAGTGGACGGTAGGGTCGGTCTCGGTGAGGGTCGCTGTCCAGACCACCTCTGTACAAGGAGCTCTAATTTTTGGTTGGGAGCCCATCCATTAAATCCCACGGCACACCTTTTTGCATCCCCAATTGCCACAGTGCCTGCCGGGCCAGGGGTCTCTCTCTCCTGGCTAAGTCTGGGCTCCTCCCGGAAAACACCAGCAGTTTCTTTGCAGGCTCTGCCGCCTGCACGACCCTAGTTTCCACCTTTTGGTAAGTCTGGCAGACTGGCCCGTATTTCCTCCCATAATTGATTAATTCCTGGGTTGTTTCCCCCCAGGTCCACACCTTTCTCCTCAGCCCCTAGTGCTCGGGGGTTACCCTCTCCTCCAGGGCAGCTGCGATTCTTTCCTCGCTGAGCACATTTTGAATTCTCCCCTGCAATTGGATCCCAATGGGTTTCAGGGAATCTGGAAGTCCCCATATTAGGGGCGTCATCCACTTGGGATCTACCAGCAGCAGCATCGGGGAGCTCAGGTTTGGCTTGAGTTCCCAATAGTACATCATTTGCAGACAAGCTGCCTTTTGTACACTTTCTAGTAATTGATCAACTGAGCCTGTTATAGCTAGGGGGTCCCTCCTCTCTAATGAGTTCAGCCCCCCCACCCCATATGCAGTCCTCTGAGTCAGGGTCCACGGGGCTCAGCGATCGCCCGTCCTTAGGAACACGCCTGGCCCCAAGCATCCCTCTGCCTCGTTTTCTGACAGCAGGATCCTGTCTCCCCCTGGCAGGGATACCATCCACATGTATCCAGTTTCAGACTCCCTTGCCATCCTAGCAAAATCTTTTTGCAGTTTAGCCAATTCCGTAGCTGTGAAAGGGGTTTCTTTGGTAACAACCAGAGGGCAGTTGTCAGTGTCGTCTTTGTGTATATATTCTGTTTTGACTAATGGGCACATAATGGGGGGGCCATCTACGGCCTCTTTTAGTCTTTTCAGATCCTTTTGGGGGTAGATTTGGCATACCCCCTTTTCCTCAAGCAGCACCTCAGTTTTGGCAAGGGTGTCTGCCTCCCTCAGGAGCTGGTTTCTCAGCTCTTCCTTTAGTATTGGATTTTGGCACTTCTCCTCCCCCAGCACCCCCTTGGTTTCCCGTAATTGTTCTTGCAGTGGCATTACCGTGGCTTGCAGCGAGGCAACCACAGCCTCTGCCCGACCAGGTGCCCGCTGCCGGTCCTCGACTGCTGCTGCTAGGCACGCTCCTAGCACAGTGCAAACAACAGCTTTTCCTTTCCCTCTCTTAACTTTAGCTTCTTTTTGCAAGACTGTTATTTGGTCTATTACACTTTGCAATTGGAACCAATGGTCCCATGCCCAGTCTCATCCTGGAGGCGAGGGATGAGAGTGGTACGCTTCCAAGAAGTTATACAATTTCTCATTTTCCTCACAGAAATCGCCTACCTTCTGGGTGGCCATATCCTTCAAAGGGGATTTTGTCCTGGCAGGGCCAAACCTTACCATAAAAAAGAAAAATCCATATTTGCCCTATACGCTCCCAGGAGGCCAAACCGTAAGCTACTGCAAAAATGTCCTACAAAGGGGGTATCATCCCGAGGGGGTCACACCTTGAAGACAAAGTTTCCCCCATACACCCTCAGGAGGCCAAACCATAAACTAGTATACAAGTTTCTAATAAAAAGGTCTCAACGTTCACTCTTTTCTTATGCTTTGTTTGTCTCTGGCTGCTGCACACACGGAAAGGTTGTATGACACTCTTGCCTCAAGGGATCCTGTCCGTGATGTCAATTAAAGATGTCCCGATCCAATATCAGGACAGTTATGTTACCATCCCAAGGGCAATATTAAGACACTAAAACTGGTAAAATATCGTACAACATTTTAACTTTATTTTCAACAAACAGGGGAGAAAAGGTGGGGAAAGGTGAAGGGAAGGAGAAGGAGAAAAGGGAGAGGGATAAGGGGAGAAAAAGATAGAGAAAGTTGGAAAAGGGAAGAAACTAGCTACCACCCCTCCGAGTCCAATGATGTTTTCTCTGACTCCATCCGAGGACCTCAATCATCTCAATCTTCATTGAAGCTGGGGTTCGGGAGAGACACGAGGCAGGGAGGAGGGGGAAAAGAAAAAAAGAAGCCCCCCACCAGAGTGTGCGTGCTTCTTTGTTTTTTGGGGGTCTTCTGCTCACGCGCAGACATGCAGTTCCTGCCAGATGTTCAGTCCCCCTAGAAGCCTTCTTCTGCTCTTTTTGTACCTTTGGCCCCTGTGCAAGTGCATGAGGTAGTTTACCTCCAAACTGTGGAGGCGATGTTTTTCCTGAGGTAGAATGTTCAACGCTGGGAAATGGTGGTGGGGCGGCAATGTCGAGGCAAAACCGCGTTTAGTATCGGTTCTCTGCACCAACTCAGAAACTGGGACGCTATGTGCCACAGCATACAGGTCAAGTTGTTCTGCATTGAGACAGCTCTTCTTGAGATGCAGCTAGAAGGAACACAAAGAAACAACGAGATGCTATGGCCCAGCAATGGAAACAGTAGTCCCAGCACACTGGATGGAGTAGTCCCCTCCTCTTCTACTCCCTGTCCAAAATGGCAGTTCAGCTGGAGCAAACTGAAGACACATGATAAATGCTTGCACACACACAGAGACAGCTGTGCTCGGTAACGGCTGTCGGGATGTGCTTGTTCCTGAGATAAAGCTGGAAGACACAGTGACAGCTAAGAGGAAGAAGCTCTTTCAGATCAGGTAATTTAGATGCTGCCGTGGTGCCCACTCACAGAGGCTTTACTTTCTGCTAATAGAAGATGTTCTGAAGGGGCTAAATCTCTCTCATAATCCACTCCCCCGCCCTCATAAATTCGTGACAGCTGATGGGCATCTTTTGTTCTAATGACTTTGGTCCTTGAATGACTTCTTCTTTACCCACATGCCCTTTGGATTTAAACTACATTAACCAGCAGTGTTACTTGCCTGCATAATAGTCAGCTGTTATGTGTTTAACTAAAGAATAGCACAGTTGAGTTCACACATTTGTTAAGTGATTTATGAAATTACAGAAAGATTTGTTCAGATAACCTTAATGGATTTTATTAACATAGCACTTATAATTTAGTGCTTTGACAGAAAGAAAAGAGACAGGTCCTCCAGGCATCCTTAGCCTAATTTCTCTTGGGTCATAGGACAGAGTGCAGCAACCCATATGCGCTGCTCAGGCCTCACCTTGAAGGGGGAAATGAAAGCATGGTTGGGCAGGTGTGTAACCCTTGGAAACCCATGCCCACATTTCAGCGTGGCTGTGCTGCCAATGGCTTTCTCATTAGCATAGATCCAGGGAATGGGTCAGTCAAGGAATATCTACTTACTCCCACGTCTCTGTTTTCCTTAAATCTCCGCAACATTTTAATTCAAAACTTGGCAGATATTTATAACTTGGAAAGCTTATTTACTGCAGAGTTGCTGTTTCCTGGTCAACAACCATTCATCAGCAAAGAGAAGGTCATGTCCCTTTGACATTACTGCCTTGCATCAGAACAGCAGTGCCCAGACTTGTTTCCCATTAAGGGTGAGGTCAGCATGGTGAGGGTGCTTGCTTTGCTGTCAGGAGTCCTGGACTGGGCTCCCTTCCCTACCTGGTTCCTTTCTCCGGGCTCATTGTGACACAAGCATGGTCATAACATCTGGACCTCTGATAAAAAAACTTCAAAACAAGCAGGTGTGAAGATATCTACCTCTGCTATTGGGATGAGCCTCAGTTTTCCCCCCGTGGTAAATGGGGTTACAAATGAAAGCTCTGCAATGCTGTAGGTTTAACAAACACAATGGTGAGGTGATGTTTAAAGCACAAATGTTCCAGGGCAACCAGATACAGAGTCAGGTTTGAGTCCTGACCAGATGTGGCGTGAGCACCACTGGAAGGCTCCATATTAAAAGCAAACCCTCTTTCTGAATGATCAGAGAGTACTCACCTTTTGTAGCCCGTAAAAGTAGGTTTATATACAGGGAAAACCACTACAAAGTATAAACAAGATCAAAATGCAGCCTTATTACTGGTTACCTTGGTAAGTGCTGTGCAGCAGAGAGCTCTTCAAGAGAGATATTCTGAGGAGAAGAAACAATGCAGCCAAAATATTATCTTCTAGGCTCATAGCTCACTGCTCCCTGTCAGTCACTAGATAAATTCTTCCTCGGGACGGTTTCCTTTGCCAAAGGGAGCACAGTGCTGTTGTCTGCGATACACAGTTTCAAAAATGCAGGTTTCTGTTTGTCAGCTCAGGCTGTAGTTGGGTTTTTGTCACCTTACTTGCGTTATCGTGTCTAGTTGATGGTTTATGGGTGCAAATCAGGTGCCAGAGAAGAGTCAAATTCGTTTTGATGCTATAATTAATTCTGTACGAATAAAAATGCTTGCAGGAATATGACAGCACCTTCCATCTGCAAGCAGTGATGTTAGGTTCCAGCAAGGCAAAAAATACATCATATTTACTCAAATGTAAAACAATGGATTAATTTTCAAGCATATTTGTGAAAAGTCAGAAGTCTCTGCCTAACACAGAGAAAAGACACAGCCTGTATCAGAATGTCTAGGTCCTGTTGAATTCCTTCAAGCCCTGTGAAACAGTGTGAAAGGGGCAAATTGGCATCAATAATTTGGCTTGGTTTTTGTGTCCTGCCTCCAAATAATGAAGTTGGTGGAGTCACCATCCCTGAAGGTGTTCAAAAAACATGTAGATGTCGCACTTCGGGACATGGTTTAGTAGGCATGGTGGTGTTGGGTTGACGGTTGGACTCGATGATCTTAGAGATCTTTTCCAACCTTAATGATTCTATGATTCTAAGTTGTTCTTTTACCAATGAGCCTACAGGAACCCAGTAGGAACTGCATTTTTGTGATGTGGTGAAGGACCAAGGCACAAGGTCAGGGTGGAGCAGGTTTGAGAAATAGGAAGTGCTGGATGGGCATGTCATAGGAAGAGTTGTGGTTTGAAGAGGTGGGATGATGGGGAGAGAGGAAAAAGAGGGCCTAGAAGTGACATATATGTAAATTTTAGCTTTTTATTCATAAATTGATCTATGTTGGACAACAAGCAAAAAGGGGGTGCTGTGTCAACTTTGCCCAACAGCTTTAGGTAAGCTGTCTTTACAAGAATAATGTACTGCTAAGAAGGGGAAATTAATGCTGTTCTTGTTCATGGGCAGGTTGGGAGATGCTGTTTCTTCAGTCGCTCTTGCAAGTCAAGAACTAAGGATTGCATGTCCTTTACACATCTATTGTCACTGCTCTGCTGTGGATTAGGCTTCACTCTGACCATTTGAGTTAAGCAAAGCTGATATGGAGCAAGGCTCAGAGAGTTTCCTCATGGACCTACTCTGAGCCCTGAGTTTCCATCCCCAGTGAGACAGGGCTTGTTCATGGACTTGAAACAAGGACAATACCAAGGAGAGACCCTTTTCTGCCCCAACCCTCAGGCTAGAAACAAGGACAATACGAAGGAGAGACCCTTTTCTGCCCCAACCCTCAGCTCCCCAAATTCTGTGAGCCACCCTGCTAGGTCTGAAACCAGATGAGATCCTACTTGCAGACAGATATGGCTGTGATATGTACCATCCACCAAGGATGATGATCATGGTACTTCCACTGCTCTCCTCATGAAGTTCTTCAAAGGCAAAATGCTCAGTGTAGATAAATACAATAAATAGTAACTAGTTATCTCAGTCACCCACTGTGTGGAGAATTCCTTGTGATAGTGTCCCATCACTCCATCCCTCAGCTTCACCATGCTTTATAAAGTAACTTTGTTTTTACAAAGCTAAACATAGTTTTCTTTAATCTAGTTTTTTTGTCAACAGTATAATGTAATCTATGGGTGACTATATTAGCTTTGACATGAAAAACTCATGGCTGCAATGCCTTCCTCAAGAAAGAGGATAATGTAGACATTTATCACTGTGAAGGTACTAATATACTAATGGTTTTGATTTAAAACTGTGATATTTCAAGCACCTCACATGAAAACAGAAGAGAACCAGTGTAGGAAGGAAGTTGTTCAGCACCAAAAATTGGACTCTCTGCTGTGGTAACACCTTTGACTTCAGTGACATCAGTGCTAACAACAGCTGCAATCTAGGCATGTGCAACCTAATTATTTTTCCCAGGGGCTAGGGCTTAGTGACATTCTTATGATTTGGGAAAAGACAGTAGAGGGAAAAAAGGTGCTAAGTTTATTTACTTATCAGCTGCATATAGACTCTATTGCCTTTTCAACACAAAAGGTAGAGTCATTAAGCATCACTTTGCAACACTTTTCATTTCCACTTCATTGTTTTAATGTCTCACCTGTAACTATTATGTGCCATTTTCACTGCTTTGCCACTTCTCTGCATTCCTTCCCTTCTGTGGGCTTTGTCTCTACCCCTGAAATACTCCCCATAAAACTGGAGGTTCAGCATGGACTGATACAGATCACCCATTCAACTTGATTTCCTCTATAACTTCTTGCCCATTTTCCCTCAGTATCTCATGATAAGGACAACAGCTGTAAGACGAAGATATGGTAGCCTGTTTCCTCCTACTCCAATACTGTCCCCATACCTCTGATCAGTCCTGCTCCCCTCACGCTATTTCGATGCTCCCTTTCAGGCTGTCTCTTGCTCCCTGTGGGGTGCTGGCAACTGGCTTGGATTTTTCTTTGCTATGATACAAGATTGCATGATCTAACACCCAGTGACACCATCCTCCTCTGACTGTGGGCCATGGCATTTCATCTGCTTTCAAGGAACGCAGTTCCCCACCTCCTCTCCCTGGCTAGCCTTCGTCTTTCTAGAAGGCTGTTAGTGTCATGTCCTTCCTGCTGTGGTTGTTGCAGCCCATGATGCCTTCCCTCTTTGGAAAGGAGATTTTGAGCTCAAAACCATCATGTTTTCTGTACCTCTGCAGCTAAGTAATGTCAAAGCCCAGCTAACCATCCATGGCCAGCGAGCCGTGCCGGAGAGCACTTGGTAAGGGCTGGAGCTAGGATGCCCTTTTCTTGTAATCTCACCTCTGCTGAAAAGTGTCTTTGCTTAAGACTTTGCCTTAGTGAGGTAGGGACTGTAAATAACAGCACACATTGGTGATTTTCCTTGACGTGACCTTGTGCAAGTGCCACCTGGAAGACTGGTATAGATGCACAATTACTGGGGCTGTCAGTGCTCATCAGGGAGGCTCAGGTTTCTTAAAGGCATGCTTCTGCTATATGTTAACAGAATTGTGTTTGGCATTCATATGGTGTGTTGTTTTATTCAGGAATAACGTAAAAAAAATGCATTGGTGTATTTTCCTGTGAAGTTGTTCTACTCTGCACAGAACTGAACATCTTCCTTTCACCAGGATGAAGCCAGTAACCCCTCCTAGTCAGAGGGTTGTAATGTCAGTGTGGAGTCAGAGAAAAACAGCAGTGGAGTTTTATTTCAGTCAGAGGTCTCTGCAAGCTGCTGCCGGACCTACCTCCAACCTGCCTCATTCTGACTTGCAAGCTTCCACCTACCCCTTTGCTCTTGGGGTCACACTCCTGGAGCTTGTACCCTATGTCTTTCTGCTCCCTGCATCCTTGTTCTTAACAGGAGAAATACATTCTGTCCACAAAGGCAAAGTGTCTTATCTCTGTTTCCCTAGGATAACATCAGAACTTCCTTCCCCTGCTCTCCTCCTCCTCTGTGCTATTTATCCACATCTGTTGATACTCGTGTGTCCCCTGCTCCATCGTTCCTTTATATGTTTTAATTAGGAAGTCCGGTACAGCTTTAGTTCCTTTAATTTAATCATCTTTTATCTTGCTCTTCATTCCTCTTTCTCAGAACCTCATTTCTTGCTGTATTAAGTTCATTCCTCTTGTTGATTCTTCAGCAGTTAACAAAATGAGGTATAATGAGCATCTATCAAGATCCATTTTCCATTTACCCATGAAACTGTTATGATCACTTTTGATTAAAATACAGATGGGCCTAAATGGAGTTGAGGAATAATTAAAAGAAAACTTACCTCAACGCTTGTTTAAAATTTCATCTGAATCTAAATCTGTATTTCTGTAACTTTACCCCTTGTCTATGTTCTGTGCTTTTTTATAATCCACAAATCTCTTTGGTATTAGGAATTCACAGACCATTTGTTTCACATTACCTGTAGTTCTAGGATAAAGCTCAAATATATGTCTCAATTTACCTCCCTAGAACTGAAAGATTAGTCATCTGTAAGCAGTCAATTGCACTGATTACAGTGATCACTAACCCAGCCGCATCCTCATTTTACTTGCTCTGTTTTAGAACGGGGAAATGATTGCATCAGCTTAATTTCTGCTGCATGTTCTCGCTCTCTGTCTCCATCCCCTTTTTTCCTTCTAATTTACGTTTATTTTGAACTGAAAATGAAGCATCATAGATTATCTATAGAATACAGCTACTAAACATAAGGTACAACCACCCTTACAGAAACAGCAGCCTGGCTGAATACAGAATGTTTCTCCTCTACAGTAGAGTACACAAAGCCAAGAGATTCATTATAACTCCTTGATTGGTAGATTTGTGTCAACTTCCTTTTGCTCATTTTTCTTCTGATTATTTTCCTCACACCAGATGCAACACAATCGATCCAGTCCACCCCAGGCGGATCACCATCTTTTAAGGATGACTTCCCCACTACCCTTAGCAAGAGGGGAAGTCATTTCCTTGCAGCTAGGCATCCAAGAGGCGGAGGGACAAGAGGGATTGGACCAAGGGCTCCAGACTGCAGAGATTTCTCTTTATGTCAGACATCATAACTACGTGGTACATTCGCTGGCTGCAAATGTTAGTGCCAGCATTGATCCTCTTTGGAAATTCCATATTAAATTACCTTTCAAAGGCATAATGGGGAGCTGGATGCTGTTTCTGAAAGGCAAGGTTTCTTTTTCTGTATGGTCTGCCTTGTAGCATCCATGTAATACCATTACAAATCCGCCTATTTTAATCTCTGAACACGCGTTTAACTCCTCCTTCCTTCTTTTGCTCTCAATTGTCAGACCAAAAAAATGTATCTTTTCCCTTATTTAAACTGCAGCTGCAAGTACCTAACAGATCACTGGAAATGAGGGATCCGTGATCCTAGTATTCCCATTTCCCTGCATGTGTCTGGCTGTCAAAGCTGCTAAGTGTGAACAATGTTGAGCCATCCAGGTTCGCAGGTAGACTTCGCCTCTGGCTTTCTTCACTGAGCCTCTTCAAGCTCTCTTTGCTTGAAGACTCACACTATAAGGACTCTGATCTCAGTTATCTGCTCAAACCAAAACGTTTACTTTTCTTTATGTAGAATAGCTCTCAAAAAACACACTTCTCTCTTTTTTCCTATATTATACTTATCTATTAATTGATTGTTCCCTAAATATCAGCTAACTGTGATGAGAAGAACACTGGGTAACAGGGAGTGAGTTCCCATGCTGCCGAACACTGGCAATTGTGGCATTTTGTCTGTGTCTGTAGGTTCATGGAGGTTATCTCTGTCTTCCCCGTGCGGGGAGGTTCACCTGACTGATGGTACCCGTGAGATAGCTTGTGGATGCACTTGGCAGCTAAGACCTGAGCTGATATGTTGAGTGCTGTGACTCGTTCCCCAAAAGCCTGACTGTTGTAGGCAATGGAGAAATCTTTCTTAGGGGATGCTGCAGCCTGGCAAAGAGGAGCAAGACTTGGGAGCTGTTAAAGTGGGAGGACTGCAGATCTGAGCTTTGCTCTGATGTTGGTGGCACAAATCTGTCCAGTCCCAGACACAAAGCGTGGGTTTCTCTCACTTGACTCCCACAGTTCATGAAGCACAAGAGAGGTTGTCTGCATGGACAGAGGACACAGGGATGCCCAAAAGCTTGCCACAGGAACCACGCCACCCCTTGTCTGCTTCAGCGTGCAGGCAACTTGCGTGCAGGCAGCCCGGGTACGCCCGTATCAGATGTTACTGCATGGTATCGGCAGCACCTTCCCCTCTCCTGCAGCTGGGGTGCGGGGAGCAGAGCTGCAGCGGGCCCCCAACAGCTGACTGAGCTGATGTCTGTCCCGGCATCCCTCTGCAGCTGTCCTCCTCCGGTAGTGTAGGGCAGGGGAGGGAAGAGTGAAGGGGAGGTACCGACTGCTGTTGGGAAATGCAATTTCTCTGCTGCTGGGGGATGTGATTTCCTCGTTCTTTCTGTGCTCGTCAGGCACAGATAATTATTTCTGCCCTCAGCTTTAACAAAGAAACGATGTCAAGAGCAGTGGCAAACCCAATCCAGCATCATCACCTTGCAGATACGGGCAAAACCAGCTATACCACCATGCTAGTATTTAACTAAGCAGAGTTCTTTCAGAACGAATGGACTGTGACTTAGCAGCAAGTTCACCATTTAAAGCAAAAATCAACACTTCCCAGCAGTGAGGTAGATCATTAAACATTTTGTTGCATGAGCCAGCATCACTTTTCTAAAAAAAGGTGTCGGGATGTTCAGCCAAATGAGCAATTCAGTTGACTTAACTTTCCTGACCGCTTTCTAATTTGGTTTTAATGAAGATATAATTAAGAAGTAATGTCAGCAGAGCAGAACATTGTCACAGGATAATGGTCTCCTGCTGCTGCATAAATGGTAAATGCAGTAAATACAGAAGGAAAACCAGAATGTTTATTTTCAAAGCAGGAGGCATTGATCCTGGGACACTCTTCTGTTTTGATACCTTTATTTCCATTTTGTCAGAAGAATGAGGGGCATCAGATTGAATCCATTTTGGCCTGCTCCCACTTCGCAGGAGTGGGAGGAAAACTCTCAAGGTGGCTCTGCTGCAGCGGGAACGCGCTGATGCTAACGGTGGCTCATGGGTTAGACTCGCAATTGCCCACTTTAACTTGATTGTCCAATGGCATTCGTGCTGCCATAGGAAATGCAGCAATCGAGTATCTCACTCAATCGGAGCTACAGAATAACTTAGCCATGCTAGTACTGTTTATGAAAGCGAAACTCCTTTCAGAAACTAGCCTTTTTATTTTTTGACTGGCTGGAGCTTATGATGCTCATCTTTTCTGGTGAGTAACGTCTGTCTTCCAGCATTGCAATGGCAGAAATAAGGATTTTATGTTCCAGCACATATTGTTCGCCTCCGTTGCAATTCAGGCTGCAAAATTATTTCCATTCTGAACTTCAGTTCCCATTTTTCTTTTAAGTTTTGCAAAACTTCTTTGGGGAGAAATTTTCTTCCTAGGCATTTAAGCCAAGTAATAACTTTAACCGTTTTTTGCATTATGAAGGTTGACAAGATATACTGTCTCCTAAAGCTAAGACTGTTTTTTCAAGCAGAAAACTGCATGAAATAACTGCAAGTGAGACTTACGCTAAAATATGGATAAATCTTGGAAGTTAAAACTTCCTGTGAAATTAGTACTTGCTGAAGAGAACTGCCTTTGTTCTGTCTGAAATATTTGGTGTTTTGAATTTGCAAACTAATGACAATTTAGAGCACACAGAGTAAATCTTAAATCTTCCAGGATGCCCAAGGAATAATAGTGCTCTTCATCAATAGCTCACAAAGCATTTCATACTGATCAGAATGAGGGTTAGCCAGATATGGGTTCATTAAAGAAATCCAGGGCTCTTACTTTTCCATTCTGAAGCAGAAGCAAATCCAGCCTTTCAAAAATGATAATAAAAAACAAGAGTCAGTTAGCACACCATATGTTAAGCACATTCAAGCCAAGGGGGATTTACCTTCACACCCGGAGTATGCCTTGTATTTAAGTGTGTCCTAACTACTAGATTGTTTGCAGTGACTTTGCTCTTGCCTAGGGAGATGTTCGCACTGATGGGGATGGGACAGGCTCCACGGGTCCACGGCCAAGCAGTTGGCTGTAAGATGGAAGATGCACTTCTGAACCCCTCTTCTGGCTCACGCAGGTTTGAGCTGGGTCTGTCATCTTCTGCAAGAGGACGTGCTGCCCCTTCATCCCTGCCAGTGACATTGCAGCGGGCAGATGCTCTTCACTTGCTTCTCCTTTGTGAATTACAACACTTACCAACTCCCTGTTGCCTTGCATGAAGCATCGAGCAGTTGTTTTCAATTTACTCCTCCACAGCTGAGGTAGAGCTCTCTCTCTGATGAAATGGAACATCTCCCTCTGGGCCAGGGAAACTTGCCTGCCACACAGAAATTGTTATGACAGATACATTCCTAAGAAAGGCTTCTTTTGTCATATCACCATTTTACAGCCAGAAGAAATTATTTTACCAACCAGCCAACCTTCAAGTCAGCATCTTAGCACCATCTCAGACAGGAAAAACAAGACACCGTAAGCTAATGTGAAACTAGTGGCAGAGCTGGGTGTAAGACACTAGTGCTCAGTGTCTTGAGGTCTCAGCACGTTGCCTTACCATTGACTGTAGAGAAAAATTGTGTTTCCAGCGATAATACTGTGAATCTGGAGAACTACATGAATATAAGTGTCACAGAGCTGCATTTACATCAGGGTCACCCAGTCAAATTTGGCTTATGGTATGTCATGCAGTTTTGATCTCTGCAGGCTGTACCCCTTGCAGTCCCTGTCATTTAGCTGCTGATATGGTCAAAGGAAGCTGGAAAAGCATATACAGGAGTTGTGTTTGTGTGAATTTATACTCACACAGTCAAAGCAAATGTTAGAAATAGAAAGGTACCCAGAGTAACAGGATCGCTCTGTCCTGAGCGGGCTTCTGCTGAGACATGGGACAGGGCCAGTTCCCCCAAACTGAGCTGCTCTTCTACCAGCTCAGTTTAAAAGCTCCTGGGAACAGCAAGAGGATGGGAGACCACCTATTTCCTTCCAAGAAGCTGTGGCAGGGGGGGTTGGAACTCTGTGATCCTTGGGGTCCCTTCCAACCCAGACCTTTCTATGAATCTATAAGATGTCTCCTGCAGCTTACCTATGGTGTCAGCAGCCGAGGGAAATACTGTAGGACTTTCCTATGCTTTCTGGGGTGAGAGCATCATGCTTTGGATGCTCTTTATCGTAGGACTTTCCTATGCTTCCTGTGGTGAGAGCATCATGCTTTGGATGCTCTTTATACTCCTGGGTGAGGAAGCCATCCTCTTCCCCAAAACATGGCCTTTGACAGAGCCCTGGAGGGCATGAGAGGGGTCAATGCTCCTCCCTTTGAGGAGGACATGTGCACCTGGGGCAGGAAGGCTCTGCAGAGAGATCTGGACAGGCTGAATTGATGGGCTGAGATCAATTGCATGAGGTTCAACAAGGCCAAGTGCC
>KL263808.1:23436-33966 GCA_000699545.1 Podiceps cristatus
CAGAGAAGGGCAACAAAGCTGGTGAAGGGTCTGGAGAACAAGTCCTATGAGGTGTGGCTGAGGGACTTGGGGTTGTTTAGCCTGGAGAAAAGGAGGCTGAGGGCAGCCCTTATCGCTCTCTACAGCTACCTGAAGGGAGGCTGTAGAGAGGTGGGTGTGGGTCTCTTCTCACAAGTAAATAGTAATAGGACAAGAGGAAATGGACTCAAGTTGCCCCAGGGGAGGTTTAGATTAGATATTAGGAAAAATTTCTTTACTGAAAGAGTGGTCAGGCACTGGAACAGGCTGCCCAGGGAGGCAGTTGAGTCACCGTCCCTGGGGATGTTCAAAAAAAGAGTAGATGTGGCACTTCGGGACATCGTTTAGTAGGCATGGTGGTGTTGGGTTGACGTTTGGACTTGATGATCTTAGAGGTCTTTTCCAACCTTAATGATTCTGTGATTCTATGATCTTTGCCCAGATGAGCACTCCTTGCCCAGCTGAGGGGGAGGAGGAGGATGGTGAATCCAGAGGAATAAATCTCTGCTGGAGGGACAGCACGAGCAGCAGGAGGGAGTCAGTCACTGTAATGCAAGGGGCACCTGAAACACCTCACCCACTTTTCTCAGGTCCCGCAAAGAGGCAGACGTGGTGTACTGGGGGCAGGCAGGGGGCAGCTACGATGCTCCTGGTGCTGCGGGCACATTGAGGGGTCCAGCAGCTCGGAGAGGTGAGGAAATGGCCAGGGAGGCTGCCTGGGCTGTCCTCAGCCACCCAGACAGACCCTGAGGCTGCAGCAGGGACAGGAACAGCCCTGCAGCGCTGACCTTAGCAAGAGCACCAAGGGATGAGCTCCTGGTCCCTAAACAACTCTGCCTTTGGGATATGCTCTCCACTTCACTGCACCAGCAAAGGGCCGTCTCTGAAACCGATTTACAAGGCTGTCTGCTGGAAAGTAAAGCTAGGGAGGGAAGACCAAGGAGCAACACATTTCCCTTTAAATGAATAGGAAACTATCAAGATTTCCCCTCACCCTGTGGGAGCATTTCACTTTCCAGTGAACAGCACTATAAATTTCACCTATTGCTAGAAGTAAAGATGTTTTATGGTTGTCCAGACTGAGCCATGATTGACCTGAAGTCTAACAAATCATTCCCTTGCTCTCCTCCTACTGGCCTTTTAACCACGCTACACACAGCGCCCGCTTTTCCTTTAAAGATAACCAAGGTGGGAGGCAACAGCTGTCACCAGCACCTAATGTATGAATTTTGAGCCATCCTATAATTTCTGTGTGCTTGGCTATAAGGACACAAGGAAAACAAGCACAGCAAAATCCTCTGGCGAGAAGCAGGCTGAGCTGTGCTCCCGAGCATCGTGCCTCTGCCATCAGCAGAAGCTGAAGCGGCTGCTTCCTCGCTAAGGTGTGGGGTGCTGGAGGAAGGGACGAGGAGTCAGTGGGAGCCTCCCTCGAAGGGCTTTTTTGACGAAAGATGCTACGCAACTCTGCACGTTGTGGTGGAGGGGACACAGTGGAGCATTTCCAGTGAGAGATGGTGCTTTTGTATCAAATCAGTATGCATGCTGTTTTCTCTGTCGTTGTCTTTTATTACATTAAAGGGGAACATCTTTATCTCATGGTGATTTGGGTGGGATGTGACATTGCCTAATGTAAAAGGGGCCTGTAATATCAAGGAGACAACCGTGAAATAACACATTACACACTAAATTGAACAGTAGGATCATTTACATTCCTTTAATTCAAAAACCTTCTTTTCCACTTGCATTCCCTTATTTGGGAAACATATAAATTACATTTATGATAATTTAGTATTTAACTGGTACAAGCATTGCAAATTCCAGAAGCAAACATTTCAAAATAGACAGGAGCTGTGGCAGCTTCCTTTGAAAACACATGTGGTAAAAGCCACCTCTGCAGCGTCTCCAGCTTCTGGACCTGTGCTTGCAAACGCTTGTAAAGCAGGTGGGACAGCTGGGGTGAGGCTTGTAGGGCTGGGCCTTTTGTCCCAATCACAGTGTAGGCTTTTCGCATGTGGCGGATGGATTTAGCTAATACACTGTGTGTATCGCCTCTTCTGTTGTGTGTGGAGTCATTTTTTTGCAGCCTATGAGATCCCAGATCCACAGATGAAAATAACAGGGAAAGACCTTTTTGATCAGCCGTGCTCAGACGATGCTGAGAGGACTCTTCTACGGTAATCCCACTGCTACATTTACCAGTCGCACCTTGGAAACCTTCTTCCGATAGCAACTTGTGTTCAGTTGCTCACTGGGCAGCTTATTTGATTGCCTATGTAATATCCTTTATTATTAAGTCATTTCTCTTGTATCTAAATAGAATTGTTCAAGTTCTAATTCAAGACCCTTTTACCATCTCTGCTACAGGGAAGGTCCATCCTAACCGCACACAAACATTGGCGCTTGTCCCGGCGCTGGCTGCAGCTCCCACCTGCGCTGTGAATTGCTTTCCATCACGCCCATCCCCTGCAGTTCCCTTCACCCTTCCTGCTGCCCACCCTTAAGTCCTCTGCCACTTTCCAGTGTCCTTTTTAGAAACTGAGGCTTAAAAATGCGTGCCAGGCTCCAGCCTTACCCAGACTGCATAATGCTGCACTCATGACTCCCTTTTTGTCACACAACAGATCCTTCTTTGCGCTCGACACCCTGGGACAGCGATTTCTCTCCTCGCAATGTGAGCTCTTATACTCTTCATTACCCACTACAACCCCAAGGTATTTTCTCATACTAATGTTTTCTAAATATCTACATGGATTGCTGTTATTTCTTGCCGGGCGCATTACTGTCACATTCATCAATATTAAATAAATTTTATTTTGCTGACATCTTCCTGTGACTCAGAATCTGCCAGATAATTCTGCAAGGGACATTTACTGTCCCTTTTCACCTATTAATTTTATATTTTTTTGCTTTCAGTACTAGCAAGGTTAAACACAGTGTTGCCAAATCAAATGAAAATCAAATGTCCAGAGGGAAATAAAAATATTTGGATAAATAATTGAAAGTTGAAAGCACTTTGTTTGGGTTTTGGTTTGGTTTGGTTAGTTTTTCGAAAAGCAAGAACAATACAATATTTTCTCATTAAATATAAAACTTGTATGTAAAATTTTCCCCCTTGCCCAAACTTGAATAAAGAGAAGGTAAAGAAGTAAAATCTAATATCTTCTTTATAAAAGTTGGAAACCTTTGTCAAACCTAAACCTAAATGTGAGCATTTTCATCTGAAGTATACAGCCTTTGGAGCGGAAGGTATTCCAAGTAGCTCTGACAAAGACCGTGAGAAGGCAATACCAGCCTTTCTTTCTGCCTGTTTCACAGAAGGGACAGTACAGAAATTGTTGCTCGGAATAGCAGTTCATCCCCTTTCAGGAAAGCTCTGAATCATTTGCCTGAAGTCAATCGGCAGCCGTGGCTCAATGGGCTTCCATGTGTCTTTGCTGAGCGGGGAGCAGGGGCTGAAGCAGCCACGTGCCGCAGAGCCTCGGCCAGCAGCCGTCCCTGGAGCAAAATTCTCAAGCTTCTGAATGTAGGCACCCGGGTACCTGGCTGCCTGTGGCTCGTCGAAACTACACTGAAGGTGTGCAGAAGAGGTGGAAGCCAAATCCAGAGTTCTAGCTGAAACTCTCAACTCACAGAAATCAAGGGGAATTTTACAGCTGACCTCACTTGTCCACAGGTTTCTGCGCCTGACTTCTAACTTCAAAATTTGCCTGGAATTTACTTAAAACCCCCAAGCCTTTCCAAAAAAAAAAAAAAAAACAAAAACAAACCAGCAGCAAAAGTCCCCAACCGCCCTGAATACGTCTGAAACCAGAAATACTAGCATAACCCTTTCTTGACATTGTCAGTAGGTTTTTATACATTTGTGTGTAATTTCCTACAGAAACTTGCACAGATCAAAGAGGTAGGACAAGTTGGGGGGAATCCCATCAATAATAAGAAAGGTAAAAGGAAGGTTAAAGGTTAATAAGGTCAAAGGCTAATAAGGTCTCATGCCTATTCCTCACATTCCTCAAGTGAGCCATGCTCACTTTACAAATCATCCGTCATGCTCTGTGCACTGAGAGCCTGCCAAAACAAGTACCTGCTAGTGCATGAAGGTGCAAGAAGCTCCGGGTATGTGCTGTCTATCAGGGGCTTCTGGTGCTTCGGAAATGGCGTGGGGCTCTGTCTGCTGCTTGGCACTAAAATAATCCTGACTTTTTTTATGGAGATCCAAAGATAACACCATTTGACATTCCCTGTGGATGTCTGACTCCCAGATACCATTACCAGCTCGTGGCAAATATTTTTAAGTTTTGTTAACCTTCTTAGTAAGTCTGCCTTGTACCTGTGTTGCTCATTCGCAGGGGGTTTTAGGTTATCCCTGAGGCAAAGATGGGTTTGAGAGGGGAGACCAGACAGGACTCCTTGATTACGTGAGATTTGCTCTGACAGGTTCATTTTCAGTAATTGCATCTGCACACCTGATTTAGGGCTCCTCGGCAGACAGTAGTGGAAGCTGATTTCTTTGAAAGTAAATACCCAGTAGCCAGAACTGTAACAGATGTTACGGATGGGACCAGTAATTCACTTAACTGTGTCTCAAAACCCCTCTTTTCTATACATTTCTCCTCAATATTCTCCTGGGCAATCACTAGCCCTGCTAAATTTGTGGTTCTCATTTAATTCCCTGACATGTTCTTATTTTTTAAAGCTTTATTTTCAGCTGTTGAAGTACAAGAAATTGCTTTGGCCTCAAGCCTCGCTTTCCAGAGAGGCAACAAGAGACTCCATTCCTGGTAACTTAAAGGGAATGCTTTCTGCCTTGGCTTGAACAGCTCTGAGGACGTTTCTCAGCCCACCTGTGTTTTTCTGCACTGGTCCATGCTCCTGGTGGATGCAAATCTTTTCCTGCTCTGCCAGTGGAAGGCACAGCACTCAGACCAAGCCCTCACAATCAGGAAGTAACTTTCTTTGAGATGAAAGGCTTGGGTTTAGGCACAGTCAACATATCCCTCTACCCTAGGACTTCTTAATTTATCTCTTTCTGCAAAACCACTGCCCAGCAAGCAGTTAATTACAGCATGGATAAACTGCCTGCAAAAAAGGAGTGGAGCCCAGTTCTCCTGGCACAGACAGGGGGAGGGCAAGCAGGGCCCATGCTGAGAGTGTTGGGGGGAGAGGCATCTCTTAGCTGTGGCAGGTCAGCCTGCGAGGGGGGTGCATGAGCAGCAGATGGGACTCCACAGCGGAGTGTCCCCATACCGCAACCCCCTGTCATCACAATCTGCAAGCTGCCACCTATCTGTTGGGTCCATGGGGCTTCTCCCCAGGTTTGGAAGCTTCTTCCCAATGTGTCTTTGGGTCTTACATCAGGGGCTCCCCCGGGGAGGGGGACCAGGCTGCAGAGCGTCAGGGTCGAGGAAAGCCCTGGCAGGAGTCATCCAACACGCACCAGTGCATCCTTTTTGGAAATAGGCCTGTGGTCATACAGCCCGTGGTCATACAGCCCATGGTCATATAGCCCGTGGTCATACAACCTGTGGTCATACAGCCCGTGGTCATACAGACCGTGGCCATGCAACCTGTGGTCATACAGCCCGTGGTCATACAGCCCATGGTCATATAGCCCGTGGTCATACAACCTGTGGTCATACAGCCGTGGTCATACAGCCCGTGGTCACACAGCCCGTGGTCATACAGACTGTGGCCATGCAACCTGTGGTCATACTTCCTGTGCTCCTACAGCCTATGGCCATACAGCCTGTGGTCATACAACCCATGGTCATACAGCCCATGGTCATACAGCCCATGGTCATGCAACCTGTGGTCATATAGCCCATGGTCATACAGCCCACAGCACCGCTCGGGTCAAAAGGCAAGCACTGCAGATGGCACTTCTTGGCGGGGGACATAGATGCACGTGTAGACGCCATGCACAAGTAGTCATTCTTTTCATGGCATTACATCAGAAATGTTACTGAAATCATTACAAATTATGTCTGCTGTATAATCTTTTTTTCCTCTACCTAGGCTATAATTACAGCACCTCCAAAAAAAAAGGTGTATTGGATTTTTCTGTCATGATCTATGTTTAGGGCTTGGCAGGATTCAATTTTAATTTCAACTTCAATGATAACATTTTATTACCCGTGTTCTTTATTTATAGTTACATGTTGCTTATTTATACTGATGTAAATATTTTTTGACTTGCATCCAGGAAAGTCCTATTATCATTGGTTGAAAGAAAAGCAGCCTCCCTCTTTTGAATAGCTGGTGTTATTTCAGAGAGATGAGGTCTACAAATTCATCTACCATCAGAGAATTTAGCCCTTAATCTAGAGAGAATTGAAATGACAAATATATTACAAACCCCTTCCTGACAGAGCCTGTCCATGCTTTGTTTTCCTGGAATACTGAACAAGGTGACAACATGAATCACAAGTAATGTTCAATGTGACTTTGGACAAGTTAGAAAATGCTCTTTTAAAAAAAAAAAAAAAAAAAAAAGAGGAAAAAAATGTGCTACTAAAAACAGAGTTGAGCTGAGAAAAAAGATTTTTTAAAGTATTTTGTGCATTTAGATAACCCAAGAAGATCCCATATGGAATATGAGCAAGTGTTAACAGAAAGATCATTAATCAAGTAATACACCTACTGGAAACAAAACCCACAACAGCTTAGAGAAAACAGACAAAAAGTTAGCTCATGGATGTCAGTGCTGGAGCACTATTTCAGAGAGGAAACAGCACGTGACTGTGGACAGCCATGGATCAGGCATTTCATCACCCAGCTCCTCAGGACCCCAGGGCCCCAGTACCGATCGGCCGATACCCAACCAGGGGAAAAAAGTTTCCTGCATTGGGGCAGCTTCTGGAGAAGAGCATGAGTGTGCCCTCCAGGAGGAAACCTCTGGTTTATCCAGGAGAATTAAACCCCAAGTCTGCAGTGTTATCCATGCGGGCACAGAGACCAGGTTTCCACTGACTCCAGTCAGCTGAAGGATTTGCCTGCGGTGGGATGGTGGGCATGTCTTCTCCATTCCCCCACCCGCAGCGGCCTTCTCCCTTCCGAAGCACCGAGTAGGGAGACCCTTCCCCACCTTCTGCCCTCGAGCGGGGCTGTCCAAAGCGGTGCTCCTGAGAGCTCTGGCTGTTGCTCAGTACTGCTGAAAGCTGAGAACCATCGTGTCAAAATTTTCATGCACAAAGGGAAAGGTTTAAAGAACATATAATAACACAAAATAATTGGTCCCTGCATTCAAGAAACATGGGAGTTATTGGTTCAGGGACACAAAGCCAGGGAATGGGAGATGACTGCTCCCATCTTGATGTTGATACCTTTTGCTAAATTATTTGGCAGAGCAAATCAAAAAAGACAAGGCTGTAACTGATTTCTGTTGCCACCCTAATGATCCTAAGTGCTCTGAGGAAATCTCCACTAAGCATTTTACCCAAAGTATTTGTGGAACAGGCTTTAAGAATTATTGATGGTAAGAAAATAACAGATACTAATGAAGTTTTTCCCCAAGCTAGTGTGGCACCAGAGAATTTACAAGTCCTAATGTGCACTAAATTTGAAAAGTAGAATTTCAATTCCATCCTTGAGAGTATTTAATTCTTAAAGAAAATTACTGACTAAGTAGGAGATCTAAAGTACAATTGTCAGAGCTGAAATGTCCTTTATCTCCCTACACAAAACCAACCAAGTCCATCTATCTCAAAGCCTTTGTTCAATACTCCATTGCCAGGAACCGTTTTCAAATTCAGATGAAGGGTAAAACCAACAACAAGACTAAATAAATCATTAAGAACTCCATGTAGCAAATAAGAAAGACATTAGGTCGGCTTAGGGTCCTTGATTTATGCCAGAGATGCAGCCATGCAGCAATAGGAGAGGGCAGAGTGCTCCATGACTTGTCTAACAAGATGTTTTGTTTTTCCACCTGCAAAGAACAGCTATATATCAAGCCAGAGGAGAAAGCAATCCTCCCAACACGCCTCACTTTACAAGTTTAGCAGGGATGCCTTTTTGATGAAGTTCCGTTCTTGGATAGCTCTGAATGAAGAGGGTGTTTTGGTCTGCTCTGAAATTTGGTGCATCTCACAGAAGGAGGGAGGGAGGGAGGGAGGCAGACGGAGCGGGCGGGGGGAAGCAGACGGGGTGCATCAGTTTGAGGAGATGGTTCTCCCTGTAACAGCTCCCCTTTTAGCATTACGTGCATGGGTGAATAAGTACAGATGTATGAGAAGATCTGGAGAAACAAACCATGGTTTCTGAATAAGCTCAGTCTCTCAGCGTGTACTCTGGGGTGTCTTGACATCAGTTCACCTTTGATGATGTAACATTGGCAGTGACCCTCAGGAAAGCATCTGGCTGCCTTGGTAGGTAAATGAGTAGCAGCTGGGAAAAAAATGGAGTTCACGTGGGGACAGCGGCATTGAAGGGCTTTCTGAGCTATTGATTTTTGCATGTGCTCAAGGGAGCACAATGGGGAAACAGATTTCGTGTCAGCTCAGGTTACACAGAAACTTCTATAACTTGCCATCCAGCCCAGCTGCTAGATTGATTGAACCTGGTTAACACCTCTTAATAACCAGCACGAATGATCTTTGAAGCAAATTATTAAACGTTTGAGAAAAACCTGCTCCAAATCCTTACTAAAGGGATTTGTATCTTAAGTTGCTACACAAAACATTTTGTGTGAATACTGTGATGTATAACAGGAAAAAAACAGCGGTGACCATCTGCTGGGATGGCAATCGCCTGACTACGTGGCCCAGCTACGCAGCCCTTCCTACAGGTGAGTGTCGTGTGCCAGAGGGGTGCTAGGCTTGCTCTTGGCCAGTTTTCCTGCCCTCCGCACGGCCGGACCTCGGGCGCCCTGAGCCATTCAGCCGGTGGGTGGGCAGAGGTCACAGCTCTCAGCTCCTCGCCCTCCATACCCTACAGGTTTTTCGCTCCTGTCCTGCTTATACAGGCATTGTAGTTATTTTAATTTTGCAAGAACACCCCTGATATTAACATTTCCTTGACATTTCCAAGCTCCTGTATTCCTTGGCTTCTTTACATCTTTCCTCACAAGCAGGTGCAGCCAGCATACAGGTTGTACTTGCTTCAGGACCGCACCTGCTTCTGCACGTGCCTGCTCCCTTGATGATGGCCCTGAATCAAAGATCCTCTCAAAATAGTCCATATGGAGGTGAGGGCCACAAGCTGGCAGTTAATAGCCCTTTTCACACCAGTCTTCAAGACACATCTGCACCCAGGGCCAACTCAAAACACAGCTCTGCCTCCCCACACATAGCTCTCTCCACTGCTCACTCGGCTCTAATCATCAGGACCTGAACCCTTCAGGAAAGATGAATGCATTGACAGGGGTTTTTTGTGTCCTGTTGTTCATGAATCATTGTTCCTGTCACACAATAACTGTAATTATTACTTTTCTGGACCTTTGGCTGATTGTCTTAGCAGCAGAGAAAAAAAAGCAGCAGAAAAGGGGGGGGTGTAAAGTCAGACATCTTGGAAATAAAAATAACCTCTTGCCTCTTGCTATTAGAATTGTTTCCTTTAGGTTGGAGCCTATATGCACACACACGTGCACGTGTTGATTCCTCTGCTCCACGGTGCCTAAGGTAGTTTGCCTCGTTTTAGATTGGTCAAAGTAGATGAAGGGTGGCAGAAGGTTATTTTTAATCCGCTAATGTGTTATGGGAGACTGTTGCGTCAATGAAGCATAGAAGGTGGGGGAAGGCAGAGGGAAAATGTAAAATAAGTTTGTTTGAACTAAAGAAGCACATGATGTGAGAATTTCAAAGCTCCTGGTACCAGATTGTGTACAGTAGCAAAAAAAAAGAAAAAAAAATTTTTTTTTTTTCCTCCTTTTTCTATTCTCTGAGAGGACATGTCCCTTCTTAGAACACTGGAGTCTTGGCTTGACTGAGGCTCTGGTAAAGGGATAAAGGAGAGCCTCATTACTGGACTTTTCCAGAAAGCTCCTGGCTGGTTACATAGCTCAGCATAACAACGAGTGTCACTGCTCCTACATCCAAGAGCTGTGGATTTTGCACTGCACTGTTGGCCTGCCTGACCCTGGGAGATGGTGTGACCTGACCAGACAGGCAATCAGAGGACATCCTTCCCTGGACAGCTGTCAGGTCCCTGCTATTTCCACTCCTTCCCCTTCAAAATATCAATTTATTCCTGGTTCTCATCCTTACCATATTTTTTTTTTTCCTCTTTTTTTCTTCACTTTATATAAGAGCTTCCTTAGCAATTCAGGACAGGTCCAGCTGTGGTTAATTTGACATGGAGAAAATAATATCAAACAGAGCCGTGCTGGGGAAATAAACAATCCGGTGCAAAGCCTGCCCCTAATTGATTGACAAAAGGAAAATTAGGGCTGCCCCAAGAAACAAATCCCCTAGCCAAGGGCACAGAGATGAAGCTGCGCTGTGAATTGTGGGCCACCCACCACAGCTCTTTGGCCTCCGAATTGCCGGGCGCACCGGCACGGCAGCGCGGTGCCGGACA
>KL263809.1:5083-26149 GCA_000699545.1 Podiceps cristatus
GGGACTCTTATTACACAGACATATTTTAGATGAAAAATGCTGGTGATAATAATAGGAACTATTATTATGTACCAAAACCTGAATAGATCCCTTTTTTTTTTCTTAGTTTTTGGGTGCTTCTTGGAATTGGCCAGAACTGGAAAGAAAAATCCTCAGACAGAAAATGAAAAGGTTTACATGCCAAAGTGGGAAAACAACAACAAAAAAATGATTTGGTATTAATTTTTAACCATGATTCAGAAAGATTCTTCTTCATGACAGTATTCCCTTGTACCTATTGACCAGAAAGTCTTATTGCTGTTATTGGAAATGAGGATTTTTTTTTTTTTTTTACATCTCATTTATGTTGGGATGCACAACAAAGGAGACTTCCCATTTCACATCCCCAGACTCAGGACATCTAAAAGTTAGGGAATTAGTCCAATATGAATGTAATCTTCAGCTTTGTGGTGAGAGAGTGTTTTCAAAGGAATATTAGTTTATTCCAAAATTATTGTCCCCATTGCCTTCTAGATGTACCTGCCTCTTCGCCATGACTATAGAAGGAATATAGACAATTATCTTAGACTGAAAGCCTAAAACCTAAACAGTTGAAGTTATAATCTTGTTTTTATTTTTAATTTCATGTGCCTTAAATTAGAGGAAGGAAATCTAAGATATTGCATCCACTTCTTGATTAAATCCATCCCCAGCTTGACCTCTAGACAGTTATCCTATCTGGTTTCCATCACATTTCTGGATGCTTTGAGTCTTGCCAAAACACCTTTTTAAAAAAAGCTTCTTCACTTGTTCCTCTGATCACTACAAGCCCTTCCATGGCTTATTGCTTTTTCTGGGGTAGTTCAAGCTTGTCAACACTGTTAAGGCTGTAGCTAATACTGCCCACAATGATATGTCTGCTCATTTTTGTGTCACATTCCCTGCTGTAGATTTAGCTTGATGCTGCGCTGTGCTGCGTGGACAGGATCCTCCTTTTGGTACCATCGGTGGTGTTCACACTGCAATGAGAGGCTGAAGATCAGGCTGTTGTAATCCCAGCCACCACTTCCCCTTCCTGGGCCAAGACAACCTGACTGTCTTCAGGAGAATGATAAAGAAACTGAATTTAAAAAAACCACTTCAGAATAATGCTGTAAAAGTCCAGATGAACAAATTTTCACACTGTGTGGTTGGACATGTCAGCGATGAAGAACCTGCTCTATGAGACATACTGGGAATGGAGTTTACATGCAGGTACTGGAGAGATCAACCTTCCTACATCCTCTGTCCAGCTGGCAGGAGACATTCAGAGACAACTATCACAGTAGAAAGTTGGTCATATTAGAAAAGTCTGAGTACTGTTTGCTGAAGCTTGGATTTATTTCTATTTCGTTATTTAAGTTCATTTTTCATTCCAGAGCTATTTCCCAACATAGCAGCAATTGCTACTGAAAGCCCACGAGGCACCTGGGAAGGTCAAAAAGATGGACATTTTAAAGAAACCAGACAACAGTTTCTTTTTATTTTATCTTGTAAACACATTGCAGTCTAGTTAAAACAACAAAGCAAGACATTTCATATATTCAGTTCCTTAATTGAATGACAGACCAGAGCCTCGGCTGGTGTGATTCTGTATCCTTCCCTTGCAATCAATTTAGTGCCACGGGAAATTCACTTCCAAACCCCATTTTTCATGGTGAACATAGAAACTTTTCATGTAGTTTCTATCAAGGCTTCTGCCGCTGCTGCTAACATCATCCCATCGCTTGCAGAATCTTCAGCTGCCACAGATTCTTCTGCCATTGCGCCTTCGAGCGCCCCGCTAGCGATTTCGTTATGACTGAGAACCACCCCGGTTATCTTTGTTAGCCATGTATCATGAAAAACTTTCTGAAAAGCAAGGCTCAGCCCAGTCTTAGGTCTTGCAGGGCACTTAACTGGCATGCAGATGATGTTCATCATTTTTTTATTCTGAAAAGGTATGAAAAGGTAATTGCAAAACCTGCTTTTTTTTTTTTTTTTTTTTTTCCAGGGGCTGTTCAATTTATTCCATCCTAATATCTTAAAACAGACTGTGTTTTTCTTGCTGTTTGAGACTTAACTCACTTTTAAAGGACGTTAACATGGTTACCTGGGACATTTTGTAAATTTCTTAGTGATAGTCTTGTTCATGAATGTACACGTTTCCTTTAAGAAGATATATGCCTAAACCACAGTACATGGACATGAGTCAATAAAGGAAGCAATTCTTGTAAGTAATTCTTTAAGAAACAGTTTCTTAAAGAATTAGTCTCTGGCAGCAGAATTGCATGACAAGATGCTGTCATTTGAAAACATGAACTGCTATGTAATACTGGTATGCAATGTTGGACCAGTGCGGCAAGTGGCAAACCAAGTCTAAATGGACTGTGTCAGTACTTGAACTTCAGAAGGTCTATAAAAATGTCACCAAGTTTTCAATTTTCACCAACAAAATAAAGTAGAATCCTTCCCCCTTATTTTTATAACCTCGCATTTTCAAACTGAAGTGGAAGGTTTGTTTGGATCTTTGCAATCTGAAGATCTGTGCAAAAATTAGAAGTGGGTGAGAAAAAACCAGTTTTTTTTCTCTCTCTCTTTTTTTTTTTTTTTTTGCAACTGTCTGTGTCCATATGCAGGTCTTCAGGCAGCTTGGGCATCGTAAGGTATTTTTTACACAACCCAGTCTGGCAGATGACTTAAGGAAAATGCACTTTCTGGCATGAAAATACAATTCTAGGATGCCTTAAAAAGTTTCTCGATGGCTGATTTGTGTCCCGTGCCAACGCTATGTGACGCACTGGCTATATACAAATGAAAAGGAGAAATTAAAAAAAGAACAAAAAAAAGAGAAAAAAGGGGAAAAAAATAATTTGAAGCCTGAAGCAATGCCAAGAAGGGCATGTTCTGCAGGCTGATGTAGGGCCGAGCAATCAGAGCTGTGCCTCGGTACTGTAAGCGGAAAGCAGAGCAGCTGCGCCGTGTTTTACCTCTTTGAAACCTCTGACAGGAAGCAGCCCTGACGCGAGGCAGGGAACCAGTCCTTCAAACGCTGGAAGGCTCTCGGTGTTTTCAGCACTCAGCACTTTGCAGGAGGCACCCACGACTTCTCCGGTGCCCAGCTTACAGAGGGTCTGGTCTGCTGCAGCCTCTGCACCTCCAGATTTTCTTGTCTTGGCTTCTCCAGGGCTGGCCCAGAGATGGTCACAGCTTCTGCTAAGCCTCCCCTTCTCCCGGGGTGGATTTCCAGTGCAGCTGGCAAAGCAGCTCAGCATTAGGCCACTCTCCCTCCTAATGCACTTTGAGGATTTTAAAAATTGTGCAACAGAAGAAGCACGGGAAACTTTTTGCCATGCACGGCAGCGGCATTAATAATGCCAAATCACAGCCTAGTGACAGCAAAGCACTGAAGCACACATCAGGCGAGATGTGAAATTCAGGACAACAAAGTGAATTTATAAGCATCCCAAAGGTCAAAATATAAGGGATGCTGAAGCTCTGTTTACATGAGCACAAACCTTGCAGCATACAAACACACACGTGCACAGACACCCCTACAAGCAGAGGTTTACACATACAAAGAAATCTCTTTTTTTTTCTTTCTTTTTTTTTTTTTTTTTTCCCTTCTTGATAGGCATGTTGTGGAAAATGTGTGTCTCTGTGGGTCTGGTGACATGCAAATGTTTATGTGGGTGTTAAAAAAAAAATGGAGAAGGTGTGAGGCATATATTCAGAGAGCCAGAAAGCCACACACAGGCTTCTATTTATAGCACCCTCGTGGTGAAATAGAGAAAACGAACTGCAACTTCTATCTGCTGCTCCCAACTGAAGTTTGACAAGAGCAGATAAAACCTTTTAGGGTCTCTTTGTAGTTTTAACTGACAACAAAAAGTGATGAGTTAGCTGTTTCCTTTGCGACCCTCTTAAGCAGGTGAAGAAGTCAACCGCTGCTCGAGAGGAGTGGAACAAGCTGACGCTGCCTCGGTGCCTGGAAACACACTCCTTCCCCTGCAGAACCGGTCAAAAAATAGAAATAGCAGTTGTTCTGAGCACAACGGCCAGGCTCCCTCTCCCATTCTGGATTTCCAACCCCAAAGTGAAGCATTCATGATCCGGGCACCTCAGGGTGTATGAACATTTCCATTGCTTTCTAGTTGCACCTGTTAGAAATAGCAAAATAGAGATCCAGGGTCCTAGTATCAGAGTTGAGATCTGAGGTTACGGTTCAAACCTACTGATGATTTCTTATGCCAATAATAGAATGACTACAGTTTTGCTCTCGCTTTCCTCTTCAAGGGATTCTTCTAAAATGGGATTGACTGGATATTTTCTTCTGATGTGATCCTGTTGCTGGACAGTATTTTTGCAGCTTACACTCATTGCTTTCCTGAGGGGACTGATTCAAGTATTTTCTTGCTTGAAGCTGAGATATTCAGTGAGTGAGTAGGCATCTCACCACCCACCTCTTTCCTCCACAAAGACTGCTCTTTGCAGTCCCCGGCGCTGGCCACTCTTCTGGCTCTCATGCTGGTGTAGGACACAAGGTCTCGTCCTCAGCTCCTCACTTCATGACACCCCCAGATCACACCACTTTTGTGCAAATTGTGGATTGCTCCATGAGGAGTTGGGAGCCACCAGTTTTCTTTTTGTTGGGGAGGTGGTGGTGGGTTTGGCACTTGGAAAATGACAGGGCTGGGAGCAGAATATTGATAACCTGTCTTAAGTCCAGACTTCGGCCTAGTGATGGTAGAAAAACTAACTCAAAGTTAAGCTTTTTTTTTTTTTTTTTTCCCCCACTAAGTTATTTTCTAAAACGTAAATGGACAGAAATATTTTGTGAGTTGGTATTGGTTGCAGCACATAATTTTCTCAGGAAAAAAAAAATCTTGAATTATTAAATAGCCACAAATGAAGTATATTGATATTTTTCCTGAAAAGAGAGTTTTGATTTGTAATTTGTGCCAGTATAGTTTTGAAAAATAACATCTAAAAGGCTCAGAAAAAAATATACACCTGTATTCATTTTGAATGAAATCGATATTTTTGGAATCAATCTTCAAACGCTGTTGACTCACCAAAAATTCAGAATATTTTCATTCCGAGTTTATCTGAATCAAATTTTTATCAAACTCTGCATTTTAAAAATTCAAGTGAACCAATAAATTAGTTATTTGCACAGTCCTAGGATAATATTAAGCAGTGAGTTTTGCCTACTTCTATCTCATCTGAAATTGTTGGCAAAGCAATTAATTTGAACTTCTGTTTCATTCTAACATTTATTTGTTTCATTCATTCAATATTAAAAGAGTTTTGATTGATTGAACAAACTGGTCACATGGTGCATTGTCTGTTCCTTGACTGGAACAGGGTACATCTCTTGGGGATGATCAGCCTTGAAGGATTTTGATGTCCCTCTACTTCTGTTTTTAGAAACATGTATGTTAAGTGAGTTCTCCAGTGGCTAATATCATTGCTGAGTTTAGACCAATGCCTTTGTCTTTGGGTTGAGGTCTTGGTGACAGTATTGATTCGGTAAACTATTTTCTCAGATTTGGATCTGGTATCCTAGTGCAAGCCTTACTACTAATACATCCACTACTGAAAAATTCGTACATTTTCTTTGCTGTATATTCCTTAGCATTCACTTGAATTTGCATATTTTGTCAATGAATTACTTTGATAGATGTTGATGGGGAGAGATCACAGGGGAGTAACAAATGCTGCTGAGAGGCTTTTCTTTCAAGCGATAGCTGAAAGAGCACCATTTCTTTGTGAAATGCTTGTTTAATCTTGGCCACTTTGAATTCTGTCCTTATTGTGTAGCTTTCCTGTGTGACAGAATTTGAGAAAATGTCCCCCTAGAAAAAAACCAAACCAACCCCAAAAAACCCCAAAAAGAAGTTAGAACTTACTTTAAAAGCATAGATCCTACATAAGACCCAGCAATCAAAATGTCCTCTGTTATAAAGGAAACCAGCAAGACTTTGGCAAAATAAAGAAGGTGAAACATGTTCCTCACTCCCACTTTGTTCACATGCCTAGACCAAAAGTCAATGTGAAAAGCTTGGCTTTGCACTCACGTACAGGTCAACAGGGCCGAACACGGTGGGTCCCTAATGCACGTCAAACCACTGCTGTGGGTGTGGGTGTGACACTCAAGGACACTGATTTGCACCGTATTTCAGTTACCCAACCGTCTTGTTGGGTAATTTTCTCCACTGCAGTGACATGAGAAGCCTTGCTCAAGGTCATATCTGTGATGAAGCACTGATGTTGCCCCAGAGAGCTTTCAGCTGTAGAGACAAAGACAAAAAGGGGTGAAAATAATGGGGAAACTATTGCCTTGGGTCATAAAACAAGCCAGTGCTGGAAAAAATTAATTTCACTCTTTTTCTACCGTGTCCATGCTGCCATTGAGGGAGGTGTTTTGAAGACATCTCTAGTCCTTGTATTTTTAGGCACATTTCTGTATTTATTATTTTAGCATAGTTATGAACTTTTAGGTCAGACACTGTGTAACTGGTGTCCTCAGGATTTTACACTTGCATTAGGTAAAGCATGTTAAAGCACAGCTAAGCTGCTTCAGCTCACGGATTAGGGCAAAAATACAGGGAAGAGAGGTCCTTCGGTTTTGCCCCAAGGCAAACTCATGGTGAGGTGGGGCTCAGGGATGAAGGACTGACCTCAGCAAATTCACCCCAGTCAATATAAAATGCTTTCTCTTTACCTCAGGATAACTCAGGCACCTAAGTCGTTCTAAGGTTTAGAAAAAAACCCCAAACCCAGCTTTTTCAGGAGCAAAGGCAAGCCCTAATTATAGACCTAACTCAAGGGCTCACCTTCACTTGGAATGCTTGGTAGATCAGCACTGCCAATTAGTTAAAAGCATTACAAAAATAATTGTTAGCATTCCTTCAGAGCCCATCTCTTTTCAAATTAAGTTCACCTTTAGTGTAAATGATTTAGTGTAATGATTTAGTGTAAATGATTTTAGTGTAAATGATTACATTGATTTAGTCAATGTATTGAGGGAGAAGTGAAGGTAGCAGTTCCTGAAACAAACCGTCAATAATTAGGAGCACATTTTCTAGAGCTACTCATGCATGGAGGTCTGTGAACTGTCTCTAAAACGGGAGCAAGGAGGTTTCATCAGAAACAGCAGTTCTTCTATAGTCTTCAGGTGCAGCTTTTGGACTTTTTTTTTTTTAAATTTTATTTTTCCTATACAAAAAGCCACCCCCCTCCACCCCCCAGCTTGTACTAGGTTGAACCAAGCCTGAGCAAAAGCTGGGGCTGGCAAAGCTCCAGCCGAGTGCAGAGGGTATGCTCAAAAGCAGGAAACTGTGGCAAAGCTGAGTCGCTGAAAAGCTACTGGAGCTAATATATTGTGGTCATGGGGATAGGCAGCAGCATCTGAGTAGTGATGGGAAGACTCAAAAGCACCTTCAAAACAGGTTTGAAAAATACTGCTGATCTTTGCACTTTGACTGGGCTTTTGTGCTCACGGTTACGCTTAAAGCATTTAGAACAACTTTTGCGTTGATGGTCTGGAGCGGCACATATAGCTTATTCCTGTGTGCTATGTGTGCCTTGCAGAAGCCTCGTTTGCTGCCCGTGCACCGAAACGCAGAGGTAGGCTTTGAAGGTGAAAGGGATGCGTAGGATTGGGTTCATCTGGCAGCATTTGTGACGGCATCTGGGGCAAAGCCGTTCGTAAACACTCGCTGGTGAATAGCTGTCTTCCCCTCCTCTTTCTGTGGCAGTGTGAAAAAGCCAGATGTACACCCGTGGATTGAGTAATTCTTTTATGGGGCAAAAAAAAGGTACTGGCTGTGAGGCTAATAAAAAACACCAGGTGGTCAAGATATAACGGAGGCCCATTGTTCTAAGAGATTGTTTCATTCATTAATATGAACTGTGATGATAAGAACAGGCTGCATAATATTGCCATGTGAGGTAGGTAGGGAGGAGATGGAAGGGCTGAGGTAAGATGTCCCTTTCCTTCTCTGGCCACCCTTGGGAGGGGGGCATGAGTGGCCGTGTTTCAGATCTGACGAAACGGTGCAAGCTGAGATAAAGAGAGGTCTTCCACCGGTTTCTCAGGGGTGAGGTAGCTGTTACCAAAATGCCACAGTTCTTTAGAGAGCTGCAGCCAGCACATGTGGAGGGAGGGACAAGCTCCTGTCTCCATATCCAAATTTTGCTCCCTACTGCTCTGGGTGCCTGTAGGTTCCTGTCCCTGTAGCTGTCTTGGGCTTGGGTACAGCTTGAGAGACTGTTTCATGTGTTTCTTAGTGCCTGGAGTGGCCACACCACCTCCGTGCGATGGAGACACAGATGTAATTTCTGTGGTCCCTCAGGGCCCTCAGGGACCCTACTAAGAGTCAGAAAATACACAACCATCCAAGACACCACTTGTCCCACTTGTCTGCTTTGTACTGACCTGTAGCCCCTGAACAAACCAACCAGGAATTACTGATAACCTGCATGCTGGTTTTATGTGTTCTGCAGCTTTTCAGCAGTGTCCTGCTGCTCGCAGGTGGGGGAAATCGAGCACGTGTCAAGTGGAGCTTGTTAGTGGAGCTGTGTCAAAACCCACTCTCAGATCATGCTCGCTGCTTGTCCATCATCTGGGCTATAAATCTAAGTCCTAATCTGTCTAATCATAAGTGCATAAAAGAGGGATCTGGTTGAAGGACAGAAGTAGCGACAGTTGAGCAGGATGGGTCTGGACCTAACAGGCCACCTCAGGACTCTGTGAAGGGTGATGCTTTGTATGCTAGTGTGGGACCAAGGCAGTTGGGATGAAAGAGGTGTAAGCAGAGAAGGCTATCACCATCAGCTTCAGGCTGGGGCCTTTCTGGGTAGCTAGGTCCTTTGTGCCAAATCTGCAGCCAGCAAGGTGACTAAGGAGAGTGTAGTGATGGAGCTGGTGTCATCAAGCCTGCTCTTGCAACCCAACACAGAAATATCTTTGCATCAGCTGTGCAGACTGCGAAACACACTGTCTGGTCCAAAAGTATCTTCCATGCTGTATCTCTGCTGTGGGATGGCGTTCACGGATCACATGCTCAGCACTGCTCTCAGATGGTGAATGGAGGAGACAAAGAAATGAAGAGAGAAAACCTTTCTTTTTCCTCGAGAGTATGCTCTGCAGCTTGCCCGAGAACCAGAGTTAAAAAAAAAAAAGAAAATAATTTATGTTGGCCTGAGATGTGGTTAGGAAAAAGAAAAGGGGAAAAGAAACAAAACAAAAACACTGGCCCACAAAGAAGAGAAAACAGGAAAGGAAAAGAACAAAACATCCTGTACACAGCAGCCAGTCAGTCGAGGAGGGAGGGTCTGTGTCATCTGCATTCCTCTGCTGAAGTGGACACAGGCAGCCCTGGTCAAGTCCGCATTGCTTGGACCTTTCCTTTCCTTTCCTTTCCTTTCCTTTCCTTTCCTTTCCTTTCCTTTCCTTTCCTTTCCTTTCCTTTCCTTTCCTTTCCTTTCCTTTCCTTTCCTTTCCTTTCCTTTCCTTTCCTTTCCTTTCCTTTCCTTTCCTTTCCTTTCCTTTCCTTTCCTTTCCTTTCCTTTCCTTTCCTTTCCTTTCCTTTCCTTTCCTTTCCTTTCCTTTCCTTTCCTTTCCTTTCCTTTCCTTTCCTTTCCTTTCCTTTCCTTTCCTTTCCTTTCCTTTCCTTTCCTTTCCTTTCCTTTCCTTTCCTTTCCTTTCCTTTCCTTTCCTTTCCTTTCCTTTCCTTTCCTTTCCTTTCCTTTCCTTTCCTTTCCTTTCCTTTCCTTTCCTTTCCTTTCCTTTCCTTTCCTTTCCTTTCCTTTCCTTTCCTTTCCTTTCCTTTCCTTTCCTTTCCTTTCCTTTCCTTTCCTTTCCTTTCCTTTCCTTTCCTTTCCTTTCCTTTCCTTTCCTTTCCTTTCCTTTCCTTTCCTTTCCTTTCCTTTCCTTTCCTTCCCTTCCCTTCCCTTCCCTTCCCTTCCCTTCCCTTCCCTTCCCTTTCCTTTCCCACCGACTCCATTGCGTGATGTCTCCTGTTCATCCCTGAGCTGGATCCGTGGAACCAACGGTGGTTTCGGTACCTTTCCTCCTCTCTTGTCTCGCCAGGAGTGAGAGCAGTGTGGTATTTGCAGGCTGCACCACTCCCGGCTCCTCACCTTCTTTACTTACCCCTCACTCCTGGCTCATGGCAGGGGGGGTGGACAACATGACCTTTAAAGGTCCCTTCCAACCCAACCTGTTCTATGAGTCTATGAGTATTAGGGAGCCCAGATCCCCACTGGACACTGACTGACATAAGCTCACCTTGCCCTGCTCCAAGATGAGAGTCAAGTGCGAGGTTGTGTCATGCAGTCAACACCGTGATGTGGATGAGCCAACAAAATTATAGCCCGATCTGGAGCTGGCTCTGAGCCTAGGCTGAGCAACTTCAGTCTCTCTGCACCTGTCTGTGCGAAAATGCCTCTTGTTCTTCATCGCGTCAGCTAACCCGAGACTGAAACCAGTGTGGAGACCTTGATGCCATCACAGGTCAAGAAGGAGCCAGTTTGCAGTGCGGGGTGGTTGGGATCGGTCAGAGCGGGAGGTTGAAACTTGTGCTGTTCGTGCTGTGTATTCTGAGACGAGGAGGGAGCGTGATGAATCTGGTCTGCTAATACAGCATCTTTTGGGAGGCCTGGAAAATGGGTGCGAACAGTATTTTGACTGGGGGAAACCTCTCCTTTAGAGGATCTTTTACTAAACCCAGTTAAACAGTACTCAGGTTCCTCTCTCCTGGTCACTGTGTGGTCTTGCTGAAGTGGAAGTGATTTTCTCCAAAGCCCATAAATGTCAATTCTTAATCAATTCCAGAGTTATTGCCTCCTCCTCCAAGCAGTCTGCATGCATGACGCTGTCACTGAGCTGCTGGAGCTGATCTCCTCCCCTGCTTTTCCTTCTGGAGAGGGTAAGATCAGTTTCTGAAATAGGGGCAGAGCATTTCCTGTGCATGGTGGACATGGTCTTGCAGCTGGGAAGTCAGGCACGCTACTTCTGCCCCACCACAGGCAGAAGGAGACACTTGGTGTACCAGCAAGAGGCAAAGCCTGAATGAATTCTCTCTCAAAGTATTCCAGGAGAGTTTTTTTCCCCTCTACTTTTTCTGTTGACGTTCTCTCTACTGAAAGCTTAGAAGAAACCTTCATTTAAGAACAGATGTAGCAGATGAATTTTGAACCAGTTTCCCCATCTCCCCCATCCCTTAAACTCGGGGAAAGAATTTTTTCTGACATAGGGGCAAGGAAACGGCTCGGCTCATAGGTGCTTTCTAATGATGTATTAGTTCCTTAGATACTTTAAGAGGCCGTGCCTTCATACAGCATCATTTACTATAATTCTATACTATCCCTGGTCCTCTCATTTCCACCCCCTGCCATCCCATACCTTCTCTTTTCCAGCTTTATTTTATAGTCCAGAGCTACTTAGAAATATTTATTTTTGGATCAGCTACTGATTCACTTAGTGACTAACTCATTTCATCACTTGATGCCTCACTTTACCTATACATTAAGAAGGATTAATAGTACCTGTTTTTCAGGGCTGTTAGCAGTCTAAATTAATTCATGCTTATAATGTTTATAAAGAGATTTGGATCCTTGGTTACTGGAGATTAGGGAGCTGAAAAGTACCTTATTTTTACTTAATAGTGGGGGTTTTTTGTATGTAACTTTGCATTATAAAAGTACAAGAAACCTTGCAATTAGTTGGAGACTGTTATTCCCATGACTTAGTTTCTATTTCAGTTTGGATATAAGCATTTTTTTCTGCATTTTTTTTTTTTCTCTGATGTTTTAATTAGAGGAAATGTCCTGATCTCCTTTACTGAGAAATGTTGGGTGGTGGGAAATGCGGCAGCAAGTATCACGGTGTGGATAACAGCTGTGCACTGTTGTTTGGTGCTCTTAAAAAAGCTGGTATGCTTTTCTTCAGAGGTGACTGCATTTTGTTGCTATTACTGCAAAATATAGAGCCAGAAAGCCAAAAAATTTGACTTAACTTTAGAATTTGTGACGGTATTGTGCATTCCTGGAAATATTTTGTTGGCATTGTGGGAGATTGCTGTGAGTCTATCAGGAAGAGTGAAAGAAAGGTCATCAAACCAGCAGAAGGCATGAGGGAAGTGTCTCTAAATGAAGCCTGAAAACAGTTTGTAATTATTTCATGTTTACTTAGTAATCCACCAAACGATAGTGCCAGTGGCCACATCTGCTACTGATACCACACTGCTATGCAAATATTACTTACAGAAGGGGGTATATTTGGACTCGAATATCAGTATGTGGACAGATCATTAGTTTGCTTTTATTAAAAATAACTCCACTGAAATTATTGGAGACTTCTTATTCTGTTGCCTTCTCTCTTATGAATGGACTTTGGTTTATGTAATGCAGAAAATGCAGTTATACAGAAAATAAGTGGGTGGGATACCCCTCCCAGTGAAGTTAATGGGAGTTTTGCCTTTGATGTTAATGGGAGTGGGCTTTCACCCCCAGTCTTGTTGCCACTGGACTGATGTCCACATTTTAAAATCCAACACTGCGGATTCCTGTGTTTGGGAATCTCTCAGTGGAGAAGCCAAGCAGGGTGACAGAGCAGTTGAAATATCAACAAGATGGAACAGAGAAAGAAGTGGGGTTTGTGCTGCCTGATCCAAGAGCAGTTACACACACTCATCTTCTAACATCATGTTGAAGAGCTGCAGAGTATGAGATGAACCAGTTTCTGACAGCACCTGGGGGCCACTGTCCCTGTCCTCAGCCTATGTCCTATGGGAATGGTGGGAATCAAGCTGCCCAGAGAGGTGTGGGGTCTCCTGCTCTGGGGATGTTCAAACCCCGCCTGGACGCTCCTGTGCAACCTGCTCTGGGTGACCCTGCTCTGGCAGGATGATCTCTAGAGGTCCTTTCCAAATCCTACCCTTCTGTGATTCTGGGATTCTATGAATTGCTTCCACAGTGGTTGTGTCCCCCCGAGGGTCTCCCCTGATGGAAGAATTGGTAAGCTTTCTGATTGCACGCATCCAGTAGCCAGAATATGGCCCAAAACAAGGCCTCCTTTTGACACAAACTTTATTTTCTGAACTTAACCTGTTATCTTTTGCCCCCTTTTTTTCCATCTTGGCAGACTGCAATAATTATCCAGATGACATATATAGGGAGGCCACGAATTATTAACAATTAACTCAGCTCTGGAGTCACTGCCAAATATTTGTTGGTTCTTAGAGGAAGTTAAAGTGAGTAAACCATGCTGAGTGACAATAGCTCGGCTTCCCAGCCAGACTGAACAGCTTGTAATGTAACTAACTCAAACATTTCCTCTTTCCAACCTTGCTTATAAAAAAGCAGACAAGGAAAAGGCAAAAAGGACATTTAGAGGAACGCAAGACTGGAAAGGGAACCACTGATGTAATGTACTTTCTAAGCTAAACATGAGGCATGCTCTGTTGCAGCTATTTAAATAACGATTAAAAAGAAAACCAAAACAAATAGAAACATAACTTTGCTTAGCCCTGAATATTGAAAGAAAAAGAGTGAGCAATTCCATGTTTGATGTTTAGGAAATACTTGCCTTGCAATATGCATGTCCTGAGTCATCTCTGCTCCTGGTAAAGAAAAACCCCCGAAAATAGAAAAGTTGGATGAGATAGAGGGAGTAGAGCTGTGCATGGGAACCAGAGCACATGAGGCAGAGGAGCAATAGAAATGTCATGGACCTCTGTTGACCATGTTATGTGGTCCTGCAAGGCCCAGCTGAGATGATGTCTTCATTGTGCAAATGCACGGTGGAGGGGCCAAGCTTTGGAAAGAGCTTAGAAGTTGAATCAATAGGATAGTGAGAGCAGATTAATTTACAACCCCATTTCACAGAAGGATAACTAAAGTATGGAAAGATCAAAGCTGCTTTGCTGCCTATGCTTTTCCACATGTCTAATCTGGCCTGTTTACTGACATCATTTATGACAACAGAGTTAAATAGGTGCATTAACATTCTCAGGATCGGGACCTATGTGACTTGCCCAAAATCACAGAGGAAGTGTGTGGGAATAATACCCAGATCTCTCGAGTCCCGCATCACTCTCTCAACCACAAAACCATCCTTCCTGTCTGCATAAAGGTGGAGCTGAGAAGTGATTTTCCATACACATGCGCGGATGCAGAGCACCTTATAAGGAGTATAGACACACTAAGGTGAAAGTTTCATTAGAAATCACATAAATTCAATAAGTATCAGAGTGATTTTATTTTTTTTTTTTTTTTTTTTTTTTTAATAAAGCAACCTTGTTTCTCTTGTTTCTCCTCTAACTTTCTCCCATTTCAGGTATCACAACAGCACTTGCTTATATGAGGTTTCTGACCACATTTTATGGAATGAAAGAAAAATCAAATGAATCTGAGCTGGAGCAAAGCCATAGAGCTTGATTTCATAATGCAAATCATTACAACTTTGGTGCATCTGGTATGAGTCACTGATGTATTTTGTTGAACTTCTTTGTATTTGAGGTGAATCCTTTTCTCTGGGAGAGTCCAAAGTCGAAACAATGAGAAATTAGTCCTTCTTCTGCCCTGAATGCTCAGGTTCAATACGTACAATGACAACTTTGATAAAGTTACCCAGCAGAGTTTGGCAAGAGTTAATAGAGCAATTCCGTATTAAACGAGCACACAGCTGGGCTGTGTTTTCAAAGGTTCTTTAATAGAGATCCTTATGAAATTGGTAGATGACAAATTCAAAGCATACAAAAGGAAGATGTTCCTCTTTCGTTGTGTCACCGAGCAGTAGAATTCCTTGCTGATATGAATTGTCTGGATACTAAGAAGTTTACACAGATTAGATAAGCAATTGCACAAATCTGTGAAAGAAAAGATCATCTGGGGCTGTGGATTACAAAGATACATTTCTGGCTCAAGAAGCTTCTGAGCCACAAATTGCTTGGATGAGGGAAAGAAGGCTACATTAGTGAACTCCAAGATATTAGAGGTGGGCTTCCCAGAAATGCTCAGACTTGGGTTGTCTTTCCACTCAGTAAAAACTGATACCAGTGAAATTAAAGAGAAGCCAGTGGGCTGTTCAGTCATCTAAAAGGCAGGCAATGCATTTAATCTGGTTGGATAGGCTTACTCTTTGTTCAATGGGGAGATACAGGCACCTCTGGAGACTAATTCATCCCATCCTAAGGCAGAAGTCCAAGATAAATGGGGTCAATCGCGCACTGTCTCACTTCATGACTTCAATAGAAACCGGAGTAAATAATTTATATGGGATGTCTAGGGCAGGATTCAGTTAGAGATTGAAATTTTAGAAGTCTACGTGTGAGGTAGGTACTTTATTTCTCTTAAGAAGAAGTGGAGATATAGTAAAGACAGTCTGTGGAATCTATGTTTCATTTTAATCTGCAGTAGATAAATTTGGTCAGCTGCGTACCTCTAGGTTTGCAGATTGGCGTTTCTTGCTGTCTGAGTTATCCTAGTGGATCTGGCCTCACATCCTGGGGATACCCCAGGAGGTTGCAGGTACCATGCCATACCTGCCATATAGAAATCTTGGATATATTAGATCATTTCAGATGACACTAGATGTCTATATTTAGGCAACTGAATCACATCCCCGCTCTCCATTTACTAATGTGAATTTACACGTGCTTCAATTCAGTTGCCCTCAAATAGTGCCTAGTACACTTTGAAGTGCCCTATGGTATTGTTTGTTTGTTTGTTTTTCTAAGCATGTCTCCAGAAACACATGGGTTTCCCATAGGTTCTGTGTTATTCCTACCAGATGGATGGATGGCTTGGGTAGCCTACAACTTCTAAAATTATAGTGGACACCTATGTGTGAGCAACTGAATTAAGTCCATCATTCACAAATAAACACCTACACAGAGGTGTGTAAAATTGGGTGCTTGCATCTGAAGCTGAATCCTATTTCTATCTTCTGGATGACCAAACCGAGGTAAGATGAGTTCTACCAAAAATGATTTTTAAACATTCCACCTTAAGAACAGAAAGAGCACAACAGCTTCTAGGAGCACTCAGTATGTACAATAAAGAGCTCTTCCTTTTTATCTCTCCTCCCCAGTATTTCTTTCTCCCAAAGCCTTGCTCAACAGCAGGTGTAGAGCTCCAGTTCCTGAATGAGAGGCACTTGTTCACAAAGGGCCCCTCCAGAATTAGTAATAAATGTCTCATGCCTACAAGTAATAGTTTTTACTCTTAGTAATAGTTTTTACCTTGCTGCCCAGAGAGGTGGTGGATGCCCCATGCCTGGAGGTGTTCAAGGCCAGGCTGGATGGGGCCCTGGGCAACCTCGTGTAGGTCCAGGCCTGGAGGTTGGTGTCCCTGCGTGTGGCAGGGGGGTTGGAACTCTGTGATCGTTGGGGTCCCTTCCAACCCAGACCTTTCTATGATTCTATGATTCTATGATTCTATAAATGCGTAAACCACAGAAATCTTTCTTCAGAATTTAGCAGTTCATAATAGTGGGGAAAAAATTTCTCAAGTTTGTAATACAATAAAAAAAGACAGCTGCTACTTTACACTAACTCTCAGAACAGTAAATGGAAAGTGGTTTGTAATCACCAGTTGGCCATTAGCTTGAGAGACCCTCTTCATCACAAACTGCAAGTCACTCTTACACATAGGAACAATTTTTATTTTTCTCAGGGAGAAAAAAATCCCCATTGTTTCCAAAGATCTTAGTTAGGATGGCTTAGCTCAAAGCTTCTCGGTTAGGGCACATTGACATAGATGGGCACAAATGGATGAAGCTAATTTTGCCTACACTTCAAGCTGACTGGATGTAGGTCAGCTCTGATCTGGAAGCCAGAAGTCACGTTAGGATGGAGCTTTGCCCAATATCTGTGAAGGCATATGCTGAGAAGCAAGATGTATTGGTTTGGGCAATGCATCACTTTCATGTAGCTACAAAACTCACACAGGGATTCCTGGTCCTGCATAACCATGTCCAGGTGCCTTCAGCTTCACTAATGGGGCCTCCAAGGAAAATGAAACATATTAAAATTAGCCCAAAATCCACCAAGAACTTCTCCTGGCATATTCAATGTTGGATAAGGCCCATGGTCAAGAGGGTTTAGACTGTTCCCTCCTTAAAAAAATATACAGCTAGGGCTTAGAGGAAAACGGCGTTCGAGAGTTCCCTATCCAGAAGACTTTTCTTTGTAGCTAACGACTATTTCCATTTACTCTCCAACTGGCTCATAGCACCAGGCTGTAGGAGACTAGCTGGTCATCAGGGCAGCCTGCCTGTGCTCTGCATCACACGCGGAGGTAATGATGCCACTTTTACACCACAACATGCATCTACTCAAGCGTTGTTCGCTTGTCTCCACTGAGTGACAACCCAATACAAAGCCCCTGGAGATTTCAACAAGCCTCATGCTCTTGAAGCATAGATCTGAGAATACTGCGTAATCTTCCACATGAAACATATTGACCTACATACTTTGTTCAGGCATTACACCAGTGCAATGGTCTCTTATAAATCCCTGTGCATGTTTGAAGGTTTTGGTACTAGAAAAATCAAAGCCAACCACGTGAGCAACCCCTGCTGAGCTTGTCAAATACTCTTACTTGGCCTGGTGTCCAACCATTTGGTCTTTGCAGGTCCTCAGAGTCCACACGGAAAATGTTTTAAACTGCATGTCACTTTTAAATAATGAAAATAAATCAAGGACTGAAGGACAGCACGAAAGATTGCACACTTTTTTTTTTTTTTTTTTTTCCCCCACCTACTCTCCAAATATTGATCTAATCAAAACAAGGATGTAAAATGAAAATGCCCTTTTGATGGTAGTTACAGTTTTGAGTTCACAGTGAAGTAGCAGGACATAGAATCATAGAATGGTTAGGGTTGGAAGGGACCTTGAAGATCATCTAGCGCCAAGATCATCTAGTTAGTTTAGGCAGGGACACCTTTCCACTAGACCAGGTTGCTCAGAGCCCCGTCCAGCCTGGCCTTGAACACTTCCAGGGATGGGGCATCCACAACTGATCTGGGCAACCTGTTCCAGTGCCTCACCACCCTCATGGTGAAGAATTTCTTCCTGATATCTAATCTAAATCTGCCCTCCTTTAGTTTAAAACCATCCCCCCTTCTCCTTTCACTACACATCCTTGTCAAAAGCCCCTCTCCATCCTTCCTGTAGCCCCTTCAGGTACTGGAAGGCTGCTGTAAGGTCACCTCAGAGCCTTCTCTTCTCCAGGCTGAACAGCCCCAACTCTCAGCCTGTCTTCATAGCAGAGGTGCTCCAGCCCTCTGGAGCATCTTTGTGGTCTCCTCTTGACCCGCTCCAACACATCCATGTCCTTTTTGTGTTGGGGGCCCCAGAGCTGGAGGCAGCACTGCAGGTGAGGTCTCACCAGAGCAGAGCAGAAGGGCAGACATCAACAGTTAATATTACAGAACCTGGTTCTTCCTAAACTAGTGTAAATTAGATAGTAAAGCTAGGGATGTCAAATGCATGAGACTGATGTGAAGCCAGCATGAGTGAGAGTAGAATCAAGCCTCTAGTGAATTGTCATTACTCTGAATTTCTCTGATTTCTGGCAGGTTTATGGCAAGGTCTTTACAATATTTTAACTTTACGTTTTTCTATGTGTGTGTTTAACATCCTGTCTATTCGAATGCTGCATAACCACAGTGTGTTCCCCAGGGGCATCCCTCCTACATATACATGTAGTTCTGCTTAATGTTTCACTTGGATTTATTTGAATCTTTTATTATTACAGTACTGAATGAATACTTGCATTAAAAACACTTGTACCAGTAATTTCACAAAAAGTTTATTTATTTTTTTAAAATGACTTCATCATATGGAGGCATTGACACTGTGGATACAATTCATTGCTGCAGATATTGTGAAAAAATAAAGTTTTGTCTACCCAGAAGACTTATAATAGTCTAATCAAACATGTATAAAAACAAATGTTGTCAGATGACCTGCATGAACACTTAAAACTTTAGATGAATCTTGTGTTGATTAAACTTATTTGGGAAAAAAGAGTCTTTTGAGGTATATTTTCCGATGGGCCATTTTTCTGAATGGAAGTGGAGAGTGTTTCTGAAAAACCTGACAAGATGGGAAGATTCAAAGCACTTCACAAATAGTGCTCAGCACCTCACAAAACAGAACTTCTCCCCCTGCTCGGCACAGAAAATATAACTATACTTATTCTCAGGTCGACTTAGGTTATCTTGGGAAGGACTACATGGCTGCTCTGAAGTCCAGATATTTTAATTGATCAACTTTAACTGATTTCAGCTATTCTGTGTAGACAAGACACAAATATGGATGAGTATGGAAGTCTTCTGCTGGATCTCTGAATGTTCCTGAGAGGGCCTATGACAAATATTGACAATTTCCATCAGTATCAACAAAAATGTTGACGGGTCAAGACATTCTTCTGCATATGAGAGTCACTGATTTGGCTCACTGTTCCTGCCAGGGGACCCCTTTCCCTATCACAGACAGCACGAGGCGGTGGTTTCTGTGCTGCTGTGAATCATAAGTAGTATACGCAGCTGAGTGCTGGCTGGCCAACTGCATCTGGGGTTTTGGATCCTGGGAAAGGGAGGAGAGAGGATGGAGAACTGCAAAGCAGCCTGGGAGTTTGGAAATCAAGTTGGCATGTCTCAAGGGTTTCACTTAGCAAACTGGTTTTCTCTTATATGTTATTTTGTTCCTATTGCTGGTATTATTTTTTTTTTTTAAATAAAAAACCCCCTACAGTTTCATAAGAAAACATATTATTCAATTTCACTGTCAGTGAGATGGCCATTTATTAACCTGCTAATTTAAATTAAACTGGGGGAAAGGAAGAGGGAAGAGGAAGAGTAGCTCAAAGATATTACATCCCTACAAAATCTGATAAAAGAGTTTGACAAATCAATGCTCTCACCGAGACATTACCTCAAAGAGAAAGGCATTAGTTTAAACTCAGCAATGATAGTAGACACTGGAGAACTCACATAAGCAGTAAGAAACCAGGATAACATGTTTTTTAGTTTTCAGAGAGTACATGAAGAGCAGTGCTTTTTGCATCACTTTTAAGCACTGGTTTTTGTTCACTATTGAAGAGCAAAATGATGGTTTTGCCACAACCTCTTGACACCACCACAAGGACAACATCAAGTCATACTTCAGAGTGAACCCCTCTGCCCAGGTAGATGTTAGGTCACATTAGACGTCCAGACCCTCTCTATAATTGATGTAGAGCAACGGGCTCTTCCCCAGGATGACTATCCCATCCTAGATGAAATGGCCTTACCAACCTTTCAGGGGTGCCACGTTCTCCACTGAGTATAGAGGGATCCTGTCTTGCTAGCTTATCCTAGAAAGCAGCAAGTGAGAGGAACCCCATAGTGGTTAATTCAAGACCAATGGCTAGTTCTCGTCATGACACTACAAAAAACACTGGCAGGAGGTGACCTGAACCGCCACCACCCCCTTCACCTGTGCCGCCATGGTAGGTGGGACAGCTAAATTAACCACTGATGTTAACTGGGATTTTTTTTTTTTTTTTTTTTTTTAGAACTGGACAGAGTCCCAGCATCCTGGGAAGAAAAGGGCTGTTCTTGTCCAGCCTGGTCGAGATAAGATCACAGGGTGAGGTTTCACTTGTAGGCAGAGGGGACCTGAAGTGCATTTCGAAAAAGTGTTTTTCCGCTCCAAACTCCAGGTCTGCACTCAGCCAGTCATTGGATTTCCCAGCTGCTCTACTAAAAACAAATTGATGAAAATGAAAACTTTCTCTTGGCAGGGATTTTGACAAGCGTCTAATGTAGACCGGTGTGATGCAGTCAATGAGTAATAATATCAGCATAGTCAGCCATGGGAGAGGTTTATATTTTTCCTTTTTCTCTTTCCTTAGGAAGGGGGAGGGCTGCACTGTAGCACATTATTTACAGTACAACATGTTTCAATTGCCAGAGGGGGAAAAAAGTCAACCCATTGTTCAAGGACTATACATGGATTGAACATTAAGAAGTAAATTTCCCTGCCTGAAAAACGTAACCCCTCCTCTTTC
>KL263810.1:257-44974 GCA_000699545.1 Podiceps cristatus
TGCTAACACCAACTACCAGGCGCCTCAGGTCTTCCCTTAGACCGGCTGAATTTCGCAGTCCGCCGGCCTGTATTAGCTGCGCTGCCTATGAACCGAACTGGTCCCGAGCCGGTGACCTGGAGTAGCACGACAGATCTAATCACGTACATTTAAAATATCCATCGTATTTCTGCTTTTGTCTTTAAAGACTTCACAATTTGCGTGTGCAAATGTGTTTACGGAGGCTTTAATTTCAAACTACTGCAATTTCAAGGGTTCTAGTGAAAAGCAAGTTGCGGAAGTGGGACACGTGCACCGCACACAGAAGCGTGAGCACAGACGCGTACGTACGCACCCACGCAGATCCAGAGCGCGACTCTGGAGAGCCAAGGAAGTGTGAAGTCACCGAAGAGCTTCCGAGAAAGTTGAACTTTCCAAAGCTCCTATCATAACAGCCTTAATTAGTACTGGGGACTGATGGTACAAAAAAATAATAAATAAAATGACACAAGTTTAACTCTTCTCCCGGTGAACTAACAGTTTTTGAAGTGCTGTTGTAAAACACTGGGAAAATCTCCAATGAGAAGTGCAAGATAACCACACAATTATGATAACTGGTATTACGCTTGGCAATTTAGCATATCTGGTTCAACTGATTTTGTCTTGAAGAGGCTTTCAAAGAGGTTTGAAGGTTTCCTGTTGGTACATATATTAAAAAGTACACCGCCACTCAAAGGGAAAAGCCAAAGCCTCCGTGATAGACGCTGGGGGAATCTCGTCTGGCACAAAGCGTTGACACCAGTGCCAACTAGGGGCGGCTGGGAGAAAACAACACACGACTCAAACATTTCTGAGCAGTAATTGCAGACCATGCGTAGTCTTACCCAGCAGTATAAAAATGCTGATTTCCCAAACAACAGTAGTCATAAAAAATATATATTTAGCTGCATGTACTGCCCATGGGCCAAGGCGGATTTAGGCTGGCAGCCATACGCCTTTACATGTGTAAGGGTTAAACTACTACAAGGACGCAGGCTAGTTCTGCTCAGGTAGAACTTGTGTCTTTGTTTCTTATAATTAATTTATGAGCCAAAAGAACTACAGATTAGTTTTCCAATAGTTTCCCTCTATCTTCCCCATCTTTAATAAACCAGCATCCAGGATAACATCACTGACCGGCCTGGGAGAGATCCCGACTAGAAGAAGACTCCAAGGCCATCGGTCCTTTCCTGGTTTTGGTCAAGTGCTGAACACCATTTCTTCTTTTTCTTTTTTTCCCATTTGCCTTCTGAATAAAGCACCAGGATCAGCCATTACAGGGGAACTTTTCACAACAGCACCACGAGCCTGCACCACAAACGCTATCACCGACAGTGGCAGCGGTTGCCGTATCTTGCATTGCTCAAACACACAGCATGAAATTTCACCAATTAAGTTGTAATTAAGACTCAGCACTAGAAATATGTTTTCCATCTTTGCTGTCCTTTTCACTACCAGGCGTGTTTACTGATAGCCCTTAGATGGTTTAAAGGTTGAGGAAAGGGATGTTTCTTCATTTAAAAAATCATTAAAGGAAAAAGGCTTGCATAAAATGTATTGCTTTTTTAGCACTTTCCTCTCTTTTATGTAGATTCCGATATTAAGTAAATTGAAGTTCTGTATTCAACATCCTTTTAAAATGGGGGGAGAGAAATGATTTAGAACATTTGACTCTCTTAAACTATTTATTCCATCAAAGTTATTACACCATCACCACAGCATCAGACAGCTCCGTTTAATACTGCTGTTCTATTTGGACTTGTAAGAATTTTTTATGTTCTTGTTTCCAAAACACTTTTACTAATAAGATCTGGAATGGAAAGACTAGCAGGTAACATACCTGTTAGAGGTTCTTATGTTTTCCTGAGTCTTCTCAGAATTAAAACTACAGAGAACACTTTTGGTCAGCCGTGAAGTGGTCAGACGGTTGGACTGGATGGTGTTCTAGGTCCCTTCCACTGAAATAGTCTGTTACCTCAGAGAGTCAGAAACACAATTGCTCCATTTGAATACTTATACATTAAATTTCTGGTTGAAAACTGCTATTCATACAATAGAAAGAGAAGTTGGAACATACTTGAACTTTCCCCCCCACCAAAGTAAGGAGGGGAAAAAACCCACCCCAAAACAACAAAAAAACCCCAAACACACTCTGGAGAGTCTGGTTTGTGTACTTCACATAGTTTGGGTTTGAAGAACAGAGATTATGTCCTTCCATTTTCTAGAATATGACATAAAGTTGCATATTAACCATAAAAGTACAGCATTCTATTGCTGGTATTCTGACCTATGTTGAAAATGTATTTATGAGGAGACTCTACAGAGTTAGAGCATGTGAGATCATAACTATAAACACATGTACTGAATAAGTGAAGGCTAGAACAATCCTGACTCTAATTTATTTTGAATACACACATCACCTGACTGTTCTTTCATCTTGACAGATAATCAGGGCTTTTAACATTAATATTTCATTATAAAGATGATATTAATAATTCATTACATCTTGGTAAACTCTTAATCATGTTATTTAACTCCAGTATAAAACAACACTGATTTTTGTGGCAGCTTTACTGCAGACGAATTTAAGTGAATTCTTCAGTTAACAGAATTAAACACATTTCATTGTATTAAATGAAGTGAGGCAGTGTGATTTATCCCTTAGCGGTATCCCAGCAGAGACCCAATTCAGAAATGCACAGAAGCACTTCCAGTATTTTTTACCCATCTGGACCTGCTTCCGTGATTAAGTCAGGCTGTACTTCACATACTTCTTTATACCATATCCCAACGTACAGCTTCCCAGGAGCGGTTGCCCATGCATGCTGCTCAGCCCGTGGGTGGATACTGACGTGCCACAAAGAGCAGTAAGAGAAAATAAACGTGTTGTGCCAGCGGATGGTTTGCTTAGTTTCCTTACCTGGAACGCATGTGGATGCACGTGAACGGTCTTGGCTTCAGCTGACACAGGCAAGCCTGAAAGATGATGCTTCAGGAGAGGGTTGTGCAATTGTATGTCTCAGTTACGGCAAGATTAGTTTAAAACCAATAGCTCTGGGACAAAGGCGCTGTTTCCGGCGTGATAGGCCATCATCTTCATTTCCCATTCATAGACTGGGCATTTTCCCCACAGAAATAAATTGCTCAGGTGCCCAGGCACCTTGTTTTGCCATGCAACAGCCAACCAAAGTAACGAGTAGCTGCAGAGCATGTTCTGCACGTGATTCGAGCAAGTGAAGAGTTTGTGGAACAGCAGTGTTAGGAGTGTTATGGCTACTGGAGGAACTCGGAAGCATCAAATGCAGCACAGGGAGAGTTAAAGACTTATCAAACCTGTTAATTTACATAACTCGAAAGCTTCCTTTTCTGTAGCTGCAAGAAAGTCTTTATGATTTGGCATCTAGAAATCCCAAGGAGACAGTGGAAATGAATATTTTATGTCTTGTGTTTGGATAAGGAATAATATTTTATATTGACACAGCCTATCTTTTGTTCTAGAACCTTTCACAGTACCAAAGAGAAGACACTAGATCTGAAATGTTAAAAAAAGGGGATTTCTTTTTAGTTTAGTTTTCTGTTTACTTTCAGTATTTACCACAGAGTTTTTCATTTTTTAGCCAAAGGATTATTCACAAACTGTTTACTCTGAGAGCTGTGTTTTATGATGCTGAACTAGCATCACCAGAAACATTTGAAAATATTTCCTATCAATCTAACTTTTGGAGCTGAACTAAGAATGACAAATGTAGCGAAGAGAAAACTTTTGGAGGCTTGTAATCTCAAACATAATAATTAGGCTCCAAAACAACACAGTAACAGAAAAAAAACTATGCATGCAAAAAAACCATTATTTTTTTTTCCTGTTCCATGGAGCTTTTCACTGAATATGCAAGATACTAGAGTAGGCAAACATAGTTAATATACAGCATTTACTAAAAAGTTTGTTAGTTGAGGTAATACATTAATGAAGAAACACTTCTTTCTTTCTCTGAGACATTGCTCTCTACTTGCTCCCTTTGCCTTCCACAGAGTAAAAGATCAGACTCCTAGTAGGAAAGTCGGTAAGGCTGTTTGTTTAGCAAAGGGGCAGAAAAAGCCAACACAGCTGCATGTAGTGAGATCATCACATTTATCTCACTGGGTCTGAATTCTCTTACTATAGTCACCTCCCTTCTGTGCAATGCTTCCCAGATTTCAACAATCAAGTCAGACTAAAATTATTTGTAAACAATATGAAATCCTTCAGTTATCCAATCACAGAAGAACATTAAACATTACACTCGGGATTCCACAATGAAATGGATATGTATTTTGGTGTGGTTATTCTTCCTAATGGTCGGCCCAGTCCTATAACCAACGTGACGAGAACCAGAGATGAAACTAAATGCAACCTGAAAAGAATTGACTCAAGTCCTCTTGATCTCACAGCATCAGTAACGAAGGTAATCAGCTACTGGAAAACTCACCAAACATGCAGATTTTCAGGCCTTTAGCCTTTGAATTCAAAGCTGGATGACTATCTAAGGAGTACCTTTTTTATAATCCAAAGTTATAAGCCTTAAATGGGAACATACTACATATTTCTTTGGTAGTTTTAACAGCTATCATAATGATTTTAAAGTATATGAAGTGTATTTGATTTTTTTTTTCTTTCTACATATCCATTTTTCATACTCGTATTGCAACCAAGCTTTTCTTTAAAATTGTTGAATAGATCTGGGGAAACTTTCCAAATTTAAAAAAAAAAAATCTTATTTAGAAACACCTAAAATGCCATTAATTAATGGAATTTCAGTCTATAGGAAAGTCCAGAGCCTACCAAACTTTGAAGCCAGACTGGATGGAAACAAATACTGTAAAATACTGTAAAAAATAGACTTCAAGTTATTTGGGTATCTCAAGTATTTCACCAGATTCTCTCAGTGAAAAAGTGATTTTAAAAGAAATCTTTATCACTTGTCACTAAGCATTTTCATTTGTTTTAATGGGAAAGAATTTGTACTCTAAGAAAACCTGGATTTAACTTTGCAAAAGTAGCTCCTGTCCTGGAAGCTGTGCACAACTAGTCCACATTTTATCTGTACATAATATTCCAAAAGATGTTGCAAGACAGACTAGTACAACAGCAGGTTGACGGATACATATTTAAAACAGCCTCAACAGTACAGGGAAGGTAATTCATCACCAGGTCTTTCAAGAAGCTACAGTGATTTTAAATTTTAGGCTTTTTCTCAACAAAAAAGAGAAATAGGAGTACTGAATTACTGCATTTTGGTAAGTTTCTGAAGCTCCTGCAACCAAACACTCCTCAAACTTCTCTCTCAAGATATATGTGTGCATATCTACAACACATATATATGCATAGATATGCACAGACATTCTCCCATGATGTGACAATGACTGAAAGTGTGAGAGTTACTTCTTTCCTAACCTTTGAGACCGACACTATTTTTAAAGAAGCCCGAGCCACCATTTAATATCTGGTGCCTGCTTGTGGCTGCAACACCTGCGGGTACAATGGCTTTGCAGCAAAGGCACATCATGAGAAGCTATACAGAAAGAAAAGCTTTAGCGTGAATCTTGTATAGAAATGGAGCCACGTTCATCAATAATACATGGGAACAGGAACATCTAATTTTACAGTACAGTTCATGCCTGTGCTTTGGAGGATAGATGAGTATGAAGAAAAACAAGCATAGAAAAAAAGATAAGGAAGGAAATACGGAAAATGTCTGACAGCAGAATTGGAGAAATATAATTTAAGTGTTTTGCAACACAATTTAATATTCAAGTTATATTCAAAAATCTGAATTGCAACCCATGTTATATGGAAAGCCCAAAACAGCTGTGTATTAAAAAAATAAAAATGTGAGCAACCTATCCCTGAAGGTGAAGGCCTGCCTAAAATGCTGCTGCACTCCAAAAAGCTTACCAGAATACGTAGCAGTGGCACTGATACCTTTTGGGGGAAAAACATTCTGTCTGAGACTCACTACAGAATCCAGTTACTTTGCTGAGGAAGTTAAATCACATTTACCTCTTACTGCCTGAAATGCAAATACCATGGTGCTCCATCTCCACTTATTTTTCTTTCTGAAAATGAAAATTAAGACTAGATGTTAAATTATTCATTACCTGGATAGATGGTGCACCACCCTCCCTCAGCTTAGCTTTGGAAGAAGTAATTTACAGCCTTCTGATTTTTTTTTTTTTGCAACACACTAGAGACTTTTTACCCCCCCGCAATAATTCTTTATAAAAATAGGAATTAAAGTCAGGACTCAGAAATTCCATTAAGCTCATGATGATTTAGAGATGAGGAGGAACATTTTGGCATTATACTAAATAACACATTCTAATAAAACAGGTGTTGCAGGTTTACAAACTATAATATTTATTAATATTTTATTTTTTAAATGAAGTGTTTTAGTCCTAGACTCAACAGAATAAAGCAACATAAAAACCCAAACCAAGCCAGGAAATCAAAACAAATATACTAATTTTTGATGAACATTATTCAGTGCTGCTTTCTTTAAAAAAAAAAAAAAAAAGGCAAACAAAAAACCAAACACCAACAAACCACAACCACCCCCCTCAAACCAGAACAAAACCAACAAAAACAAACAACCCCAAACAAAACCCCAAGCCCAACAAAAACAATGTCCCAAACCCCACGGTCATTTATATACCTGGTACTCTACTCTCACCACAGAAAACAACTCGCTACAGGCTACAAGCAAAATAAGGTATCTATGCTTCTTGAGCACATCAGCCATCACCTCTCAAGCCATGGGCTCTTTTGGAAGGTAAGGGATGACCTCACTAAGCTTGAGCTAGTGAGTCGGGCTCAAGCTGGTTTTAGTACCAGCCCTGGTTTCCTGCCTGCAACAAGTGCTATTGGCAGCAGCCAACAGTGTGGGAAGCCTCCAAGTACTTCAGAAAACTATGTAACCTGGGCTGATGCCCAAGAGAGTTCACCTGTTGGTGCCTTCCATGGCCATTATCATTGCTTCTGCACTCTCCTTACTTTCCTTCTCCCCGTTTTCTTCCTGGTCCTTGGAAAGCACACCAACATAATACATTTCTGAGGGAAGACTTAAGAGTCTCAACAGGTGGAGCCTGAAGGGATGAGTGGGCAGAAAAAGGCCAAAAAAACTTGTCAGCTCCAAGCAGTACCGCCCCCAGAATCTGTTTCTAGTCTCTGTAGTATCCCTGTATTAGTATTGAAAATGCAATAGTAATGCTGATGTTACTGGTCACTTCCTGCATCGCGCAGCAGTTCTGTCTGCCACACACAGTACAGATGCTGTAGGCACTGAAGGGTCACACACAGAGGGCAAGTTTCTAGCACAGCTGAAGGTACAATGCCTAATTTTCTCTTCCCCTTTCTAAGCCCCTCCTAAATTAACAGATGTATTTTTTGAGGAGGAATAGAAGTGGAAGAAGTATGAATATCCTTATAGGAAGGGATGCATTTAGCAGTGCCATATATCAGTACACGCGACTAACAACTGACATCCTCTGTTACCATAACCACTGCGGACACTGAGGGTAACCACGCAGGTGGCATCTTTATTTCACAAGATTAAAGATACAGTACAAAATGAATCTGTACATCTTTCTATTAACAGATTTTGTTTACACAATTATATTACATTTGACCAGCCTTTATACTGATTTTAAATACAAAATAAATTTACAAAACTCCTACAAGACCCTTTAAAGAACCGCAGCTGATAAAAACAAAGGGTTCCCCCCAATAGCCCCTATTTGCCATATGCATTTGCAGTAGTTCAAATCAAACTAAATCTTTTTAGTTTAATATTCTCTGAAACAAAAATAGAATTTCAGTTCATTGTTGCCTATCTAAAAAGGAAGCAACTTGCAAAGGTGAGTGTGATCCCCTTTTATAGGCCAAAACTAGCATATAATAGGTGGAAACTAGATAATGCATAGTCTTAAAAGTCCTTTCACAGCCCATGTTTTAAAGTTCTTCTCCAAAAAGAGTAGCATTTGATAGTTTTGTTGGTGTGGTGTGTTTTTGTTTTTTTTTTTTTTTTTTTTTTTTTTTTACTTTAATAAGAGCAGCTGACTTATATTATGGAAGATGACTAAAAGCAAGTAAAACTGTCTCATAAGAGTCTCATTGGGACATTTATATCAAAGGCCTTATCATCTATTACATTGTCCCACTATGGACAATATAAAGCAAGGAAAATTATTTCAACAGACAGCTCTGGGTCAAGTTTCACCAGAGTGATGAACTAGAATCCTGTTTTCTCAACAGTTCAGCGTTTCTTTCAACAAGCAAGAACAATTAATATATTTGATTAATAATTTGAGAGTTGCAGAACATTCTCTCCCAACTTTTGACAGTTTTCCTACATATAAAACTTCCACTGACAACAGTTACTGCTCTGATTCCATTCTCCCTGCAGGGAGAGTAGAGCATGTGTCTGGGAAGGTCAAATAGGCAGGCTCTGACCTACGTCACTACAAAGAATACAACTTTTCCATTCAAAGCATGCAGAACGTACCCAGAAAGGCATCTCTTAAATAAAGTTTCCCTTCTAAAATACTCCTGTGTATAAACTATAAGACAACCTGTGTGCTACCAAAAGGGAATAGTACTTCACTGCAGTAAACTGAGCAACCCAGCTCCTTCAGGATAAAAGGTGTTTGACAAACTGAATGCACAAGAAGAAACATATTGCTAGTAAGGGTTAAATATACCTCCCTCAAAATGCAAGTTCCAGAATAGAGTAGCAAGGGATTGTCACAAAAAACTTAAGTCATGTTGTAGACAACCGATTTAGAAAACACACTCAATTTGTTAATCCCTGAGTTAACTTGCCATTACTTATAGTAAGTACCTTTTTACTACTACCACTTCAAATGAATGTCATCTGAAAAAGTTACTGGTAGTAATTTGGTGGAAGGGGAAAAAAGCAGGAGAAAGACTTCCTTATTGCTTCTTCAAAAAGCAGTTCTTTCAAGTGAAATAACTTGCTGATCGTCAGTTGTTTTCTTCTGCTGATTTTTTGGGTGTAAAAATGCATCTTATTCCGTGAAAGTCAGCTGTAAGACTGTCACATAGCAGCAATGATGAGAGATTCTCATGCAAACAGGATAAAGCTTTTAGAATTCAGTTCTAACAGATCAAACAACCAAACCTTTTTTATAACGCAATAACAAAATTGTTAAGCATCCTAAGAGATCAATACCAATGAATCAATGGTATTTAACTGAAAAACATTTTCCATATAATTTTTAATTTATTCATGCCAAGCTAAAAAGAGCTATTAAGTGACAGAGGCAAAAATACTTCAAAGGGAGTGTTCCGAAGTCACAGATAACTTAGAGATGCAGCTGGGGAGTGCTGTACATTTCAGACACTACATTTAAGTTCAGTATTGTTCCATCTGCTAATGATGATTAAGACTGAACAAGACATTCCTCTATCACATGCTGCAACCCTCCAAACTAAATGAAATGAAAGATTTGTCTTCACATAACCAGCATAAGCATTCTGAAGTACTGAGAAGTTCTACCTATATTTTAATACTAGTCATCATCCATGACATCTCAGTTTACAAGAGCGGATTGGTTATCTTCTTTCCCAAACTACAGGTATATTGTGCAATGGTCTCCTTACAAATGTATTAAGTATGAAACCATACCAAAATATCAACTTTAAATAAAGTACATTGTTATGTTGCTGCCAATCCACTAGAAAAAAAAAGCGTGAAAGGAAGCCTTTAACCCTTTAAACACCAGCTGCTTTCTGACAAAATCTGTTAAGCCTCATTTGTATTTCATTCAGCTTTAAGATAGTATAATCAGAGGGTTTAACGCTAGTACAGGAACAAATATTTAACTGCCATTGGTAAATAAGAACACAAACTTCTGTGTTTCTTGCCACTAAGCTACTCCCCCGCTGCTTCCCACCTGCAACTCCTGAAATTATAGTTCAGTGAAAATTCTTACTAAGTGAAGATTCCTCTTGCAGTCTAAAACCATCAGTCCACAGGTCGTATTCTTTACACTCACTGAAAGGCCTTCGCACAAGTCAGCCAAACTTCGGGGCAGTATCACCAGCATAAGCCCATGCCCTTTTGTAGACAGTACGCATCTTTGGGGCCCCTTTTTGTAGGTGCATTAAACAGATGCGTGCATGAGATTCCACATACATTTCAACTGCACGAAGACCTTCTTGCAGTGCAGATAACTTACAGGATTGTTGAAAATTAAATACAGAACTTCCACCTCTAAAACCAAAGAAACAAAGAAGTAAGCTAACTCACTGAGATTTCTGGCTCTGTTCTTTCTTCAGTGTCCACAATAATACTGGTGCTTTCTGCAATCTAGACTCAGCCTCTATGTAAGAGCAAGTTTAAATAATTTAGGAACACTACCAATTTAGTTTTAGGTCATGAAGTATCGCAAAGTACACAGGCTCCAAAAATGTTTTAGAAGGATGTGAGACGTGGGCACTGAGTGGATAACTTTCAAATGATGAGTTTTACAGACTCAGTCTGTCCCAGTCTGCCTGCTGGGCTACACACTGCTGAGAACTGTCCTGTCTAAGGGGAATAGTGGAAAAATACTCAAAATAAAAAAGCATAAATGGAGAGTAGCATGTTTGCTGGCTTAGTTTTACAGAGTTCATAAATAATCCATGTTAAAGCATCCAAGACAGCATAAAAGATCAAAGCATAAGAAATACTAAGAAATAATGAAATAAGGATTGTAGAAATACTTGAAATGCAGATCAGAATATAAGTTCATACAGCTCTAGTTCAGCTTCTTGGACTTAAATTGGCCATAAAATAATTATTGTTATTACTTTTATACAGGGCAGCTGCTACCAGGCAGGCAAAAACCTTCCAATGCTTAGCCTTCTGCTCTCTCTAGATGAAAAGGACTCTGAATAAAGAGGAACTAGATACAGCAGGCAACATTTTTGTAGTAGCACACTTGTGTTTCCATGAAAAAAGCCATAGTGTTATTCCATTGGCACTGAAATAACATTCAAATCAGTTTCAAAAGAATTTTCTTATCCCTGAAAAAAGGCATCATTCTAAGCAGCTTTCAGACTTTTTTTTTTAAACTTCTTTGCGCCTCTTTTGGGGGAGGGGTCACTGATCCAAAGTCCTAAATCACAAATGAAAATTGTTCCTTGTGGAAAGATCCAGTTCTTTCACTGAGGCTCCTGTTGTTATTGTGGTGGTTGATGCTCTGGTGGTGGTTCTTGTTGAGGCACAGCTGGCCGCAGTCCTGCTGGTCTGGGAATTACCTGATGTTGCCTTTGTCTATAAGCTATAATTGTTCCCAGAAGCAAGGCGATGATGGTCATAAGGTAAAGGTCCCACTCAGGCCCCAGCAGCTGGTCCATATCAATATGTGAGAATACTTCCCTTATCTAAGAAACAAGAAGTCCACATCATGTCAAAAAGAGCAAAAATGTGAAGTTACTTTGATTTTAGATTTGATTTGTAACATTTTTCATGTACCAGTTTTAAAAATTCAGTATCTCTTTCTTTCTGAAAAAATAGTATCCCATCAGTGATGTTCTTCATTTCCAGGAATTAAATGCCAATAAGACTAAGAGCCATGCTGTATACGAAGAGCTATTCTATTTTCTGTTCTAGAGATGAATCTTCTTGATACATATCTTTGTGGCTTTCACATACAGAGGATTAAAGTACATAATTTAAATCAGATCAAAGTATGTAACCATACTAGTTGTCTTAAAGAAAGAGAAGCCAGTACCACAGAGGCAGTGAACTGATTGGTCCAGCCAAATTGGAAGCCATCAGCAGACTACTATGAGTGACAGAACATTAAGCTCCAACATACTTATGTGGTACAATGCTGAGATTTGTGCAGATAAGATACAGGGAAATTAAAGTGACTTATGGTTAGTTTTGATTGAACTGCCCTTTTTAAGATTTCCATTTGCATAAGCATTAGCCAACACACACTTTATGCTTCACTAATGTATCTGACAGTACTACAGAGTCATTGTCAATTTAAGTCTGTATCAGCAGACTTAAAACTTGGAATATTCATGTTCTGCATATTAGCTTCTGCGAGTGCTACGCAGGTGTTTGCTCAATTGATTTAGAGTATTTTGACTGTCCACTCTTAGCTGGATTGCCCAAACTTGTGTTTGCTCTAAGTGGTAATAACTTCCATACCATCTGAATTTTTTAAGTAATCCAAAAGGCAGTAAAATGTCAGAATATTGAGAAATATTTCAGAAAGTATATGGAAAGAAGTCACCTAAATTCCAGGCAAATATTTTTTTCAGAGCCATCACTCAGCAGAAACTGCACAATAGCTAAACTGTCTAATAGAAATATTTTTTTTTTTCCCCCCCATAGAAATGACAACAACTCAACTGGGATTGTTACAGCTGAATATAAATATCATGAGAATTAGGGCTACAAAAAAGTATTTCTTTTTCCTGAACAGTGATTATGCCATTGTAATTATCTGCTTAACTTTGATGGCACATAGTCAATGGGTAAGAACAGTCAAAGAGGTTAGAGAAATTCTCTTCAAGGGAAGAACAGCACAGAGGAGCACTGGCTGTGCACATTTCAGTTTCACACAATTGCACAAATAAGAAATAGGAATCCCAGCTTCACAACTTTCTTAATACACAACAATACAAAACATGTCTATTCTAAGTCTTCAGAAGGCTCAAGTAAGATTTCTACTTAAGTAAGATTACAACTCGAGCTGCTTCTAAAAATGGAACGTACATTTGTTGTTTTTCTTTTTAATTCTGAATTACTTACATTGATTTCACGTACATACTGCAAAGAATAAATCACTCCAAGCTTGCAAAGTGCTAGGAAGACGGGAACCTGAGCATCTGGGCTTGCTTCAGCTGCCATGTCATAGAATCGTTTTGCAAGATGAATATCCTAAAATTAAGAAAGTTACAAAGCTCAATTTTGAAGAACTTTAATGATTAACCATAAAATGTAGAGCTTTTTACTATAAGCATTGTATACTGTCATTTAAAGATGAGGTTTTTGGTCAAGTTAAACAAAAAACATTCAGTAAAACTTCCCCCTTTTTTTTTTCTGAGGGATGTTCACCTTTGAAGAGACACGTAAAAGGAAGCTTCAATCTGAGGATGAAGCTATTCTAACTGATTCTAGAATTGAAGCTCGCAAAGAAATTAGTATTAACGTATTCAACCCATGCACTGTAAACTAAGGCACGCATTTAGATACCTCTAGTACACTCTAACATCTCCAACACCACACTAAACACAAAAGACTAAAAAAACCACGAGAAGCAAGAAGAACAGAGGATAAGTGTAGCTAAATAGTTTATCTTTCCTTGTTTGTTTGCTGTTTTTTGGCTCCACTTCAGGTACATAGTGTGCAATGTTAGGATCCTTGGGTACAAACTGCCTACCTTCACTCAGTGCTGCGAAGGACAGGCCTGTGTAAGACTTACCTCTGGAAGTGTTCCAAGTTGGGCACTTAAATTAAATCTCCAGGACTTGACGTCCTGTATGTTCATTTTATAATTTTATCCTGATTGTGAAATACCGTAAAGATTTTCTGCTCATTGATACAGCAAAGCTTAGTTCCACAACACATGTGGAAATAACAGTATGAAAATCAACACATTATGTGAATGAGATGTTCTACTCAATTAAAAAGCTAAAATGTGAGTCAGTGCAAATCTGAATATTCCTTGAGCCTGGAAAGTCTGTCTTTTGTATAACTATTTAAAAGAGGTTTTTTTATCTCTTTTGTACTGTGCTAGTATCAATGTAGAAGCAGATCCCAAATTATGGCTTATTTTAATTTCTAATTAGCAAGCACATCATTCTGTTCATACAATCTTCACTCTCACTTGATAGGCAAGTGAGAACTGTAGGAGCCTGAGTATTAACACACAAATAGCACTGAAATACCACGCCAAATCTTAAGAGAAGACCATAAGAAAATAAATTTGAGAAAATTAATTGGTTCTTAATTTGAACAGTATACGGAAACAGTCTTCATTCTGACATGCAAGCTCAGGAAGTGGACAACATTAATCTATGAAAAGTGTGTAACAGTGTATACGGGTGAGTTTTCTGAAGGGGTTTAATATTTGGCATTGACTTGGTACGCATTTGAAACCATTTACGTACATGAAGTATAGCATAGAATCCTATATGCAAGAAAGGCTATTCAATAACTAAAGAGAGAATAAGGCAAAAGCCATGGAAAAACACAACAAAACAAAAAAAACCCAACAAACCCGACCCAACAACCACCACTACCCCCCCCCATCCCAACCCAACCAACCAGACAAGAAAAATCCCAGTAAGAAATACCATGTTCATTCAGGATTATCCAGAATGAACAGTGGCCTAAATTGAAGCTGTGCAAGCCACCTTATTGGATCATTTTCCCCAACTCTGGAGCACTTGCAATCTTAATGGCAAGGTGGGGAGAGAGTGAAAGTGCCTATCTCTTTTTTCAACAGAATAAATCCCCAATTTGTTAGATACTATAGTGATAAAATCTTTGTATGTTCTGTCCACAGGCTTCCACAGTGGAAGAACAGACTTCAGTGGTAGACATCACCTTGTCCATCAGGAAGCATTTAAACCATCAGCTATTTTTCAGAGGTGCTCAAAATTCAGCAGTAGCCCAGCCTCATTTTAGTCTTATCTAGTCAGTCCTAAATCTCCATCCTCTCATCTTACAGTTCTAAAGTTTTAGGTCACAGAAAGCAAAGACATTACATATCAGAATTCCTAAGACTGGTTTTACACACGGAATCTCCTTGCTTAGACATTCTCAGTGCTTCTTTCCCATCTCTATATTAACTGTCTCCATTTCCCTTGCAGTCCAACTCTTCCTTCCATAGTGGATCTGTATGAGGGGAAAGTATTATTCATCCGCACAAAGCAAGGCTGCATATGCTCATTGTAAGCCCCTGTGTACTCATTTCAGCTATTTATGTGTAGCCATCTCTGCTTCAGGCTGGAGAATACTCTGTGCAAATGATAGCATTAGGACTCATTTCCCTCAAATTCTTAAGAGTTATGTTGAGTGTGATGTAATAACATTCTCAAAGTTCTTATTACTTGCTCTAAATTGTGTTGTTTTCAAGGCAGAAGCAAAAGAAACAAAAATGTCCAGGTCTGAAAGGATTCTTTTTTTTTATAGAGACCTCCCAACTTTAGCACTGCTGCTTTTGGCTGCAGGCTCATTTTCAGAAGTTAACTAGTCTTTAGGACTCAGTTAAAAAGGGAAAAGAGTCCTAAACTAAAATTTGAACATAAGCTTCAGAAACAATGCTGTTTGTGTACTGTATTGTCACTTCTACAGGTAGGTCAGCGAGCAGTTTTCAAATGTTGATTGCTTGCTACTACCAAAGTAATAATATTGACCAAAGACTTGCCCTCTGCTGTTCTGACCTTTTGCCAAGAATTTAGGAGAAAAGCAGGAAAAAATGGTCTTTTAATAGACCAAAAAAATAAAAGGTGCATACTTGGACAAAATCCAAGTGTTGAAGCTTACTGAAAATAAGGAAAATGAAACCATTTCTTAGAGTTTCAGGTAACCCAGAAGATATTACTAAATTAGTACATTCATTGTAGAAATTAATCAAACATTAAGGTAAGGTAGGCTGCTTGAAACTAGTATGCAATTACTAATTACATTATTTTGACACATACAAGAACATGTTGCTCTGGATTCTGTAAATTTTAGTTAACTCATGGATAGCAATAAACAGTAGGCAGATATACTGCCTTCTTTCAGGCAACTGTAGTTTGTAAAGCAAATTGTGGCCGACCCTAGTTTGGAAAACCATAGCTAACAATCACGTTGTTGGTGCTTATGGTTTGTTACCTGAATTGTTTTCAAAAGGTCATGATATAGAAAAAAACTAACCAGAGCTTCAGAGAGTGAGAACAATCTTGTGCTAGAAAAGTCTTGAAAGCATTACTCAAGCATATAGCACTTTTTTTACCAATCTTCACAATTTTGGGCAAATAGTTTTTTCCCTGTCTATTCCTCATTTTTTCACACAGGTAAGCGTGAAGTAGATACACTTATCCATTTGCTATTGGAGAATGTACTGGGAGACATGCTAATTCCTGCTAAGTGGTTATAAAGTGACCAAAGCCTAGTAGCAGTTACGGACTTAATGCAATATTAGTAAATGCACTGTAATTAAGCACTACCAGCCTACTGCTTACTCACCTGCTTGATGCCCAGTCCCTTCTCATGCATGTAGCCCAGATTAAACATCGCTTGGGCACTGTGCTGTTGCTCTGATGCCAGTCGATAGTGAATGAATGCAGTTTCATAATCCACATCAGTACCAAACCCATAAAAATGGTAATCTCCAAGTTTAATTCTTGCAACAGTATATCCTGTAAAGCAAGAAACAACAAAAAAAAGGTAAAATAGCCAGGCAAAGAAAGTCTTTTAGTTTTGTATGGAGATACACCAAGGGCTTTAGTATTACTTTCCAGTTTGCAAAAATCGTTTCCCTTTTTCCTCTTTTTTTTTTTTTTTTTTTTTTTAAATTGAGCTTAGCTAAACTAAAACACAAATGTTTTCTATTTTCAGGAAAGTCCTTTTACCAGTAATCCTACTGACATTTTTATTGCTATTTAGTAGCATTAGTTGAAAAGCTGTATCATGTTATTCATAGTCACTTATTACAGAAAAAAACTTTTCATTTGTTACACAGTCATTAAGGGCTTCAGCTTTGTTTTCAAAGGAAAGACACTGAAAGCTTGAAAAATGAAGTGTCTCAGGATCATTTGGAAATCGAATACTTAACCATTCTATCCTCTCAATTTAAAACTTTCTAGTAATAGCCAAGTAGGTCTGAAGATTTTCAGGCAAAACTCCATTTGCATGATACACTTGCTCTTAAGTAAAAAGCTGAGACAGACATTAATGTAGATGCACCTGACTGAAAGTTACAGACCTCACACTGAGGTATTCAATGATTAAGTTTAGTTTTGCTCATTTTAGAATAGGATCACAAGCACCAGAGTTTAAACTTGTGTTGGCTGGACATTAAGACCACATTCTTCACCACTGAGCTTTGCTTGCTTTGAATAGGAAACAGCACTTCTTATAAATAATGACAAGTACCAAAATCCTAAAGGGTACTTTGTATCTAATTTTGAGCTAATTTTGTCTGCGGCAGCTACTGTGTTTTGGATTTAGTATGATCAAGGTCATTTTACAATTTACCAGGTTTTGCTAATGCCCAGGTGCAAAAAACTGGGAACGGCACATCCAGAAGAGTTGATCTAAACTGGGCAAGGAGAGTATTCCATACCACAGACGTCATGCCCAGTATAAGTAAGGGTCAGCTGGTGTGTCAGTCCCCTTTTCCCTTTTTTCATTTGTTTGGGCCTTTTCATTTGACTGTCTGTTCCCTCACTCGCTCTCTCTGGAACTTGCTGTTCTGGGATGGCTGCAGGGGAACATCCCTGCTCCCTGACTGCTGCTCGGGATGGGCTGTTGAAGATGTTGAACAGTGCCAGTCCCAATACCGACCCTTGAGGAATGCCACTCATCACCAGTCTCCACTCAGACATTGAGCCACTAACCGCAACATTTTGAACATGACCATCCACCCAATTCCTTATCCACCAATTGGTCCATCCATCAAACCTGTGTCTCTCCAATTTAGAGACAAGGATGGTCTGCAGGACAGTGTCAAATGCTTTGTCCAGGTAGATGATGTCAGCTGCCCTTCCCTTATCCACCGATGCTGTAATCCCATCGCAGAAAGCCACCAAATTTGTCAGGCACAATTTGCCATTAGTGAAGCCATGTTCGTTGTCACCAATCACCTACTCACTTTCCATGTGCCTTAGCATAGTTTCCAGGAGGACCTGATCCATGATCTTCCCAGGCACAGAGGTGAGAGACTGACTGGCCTGTTGTTCCCCTAGTATTCCTTTTTTCCCCTTTTTAAAAATGGTAGTTATGTTCCCCCTTTTCCAGTCAGTGGGAACTTCAGACTGCCACAACTTCTCAAATATGATGGGTACAGGTTTAGCAACTTCATCTGCCAGTTTCCTCAGACGGATGCATCTCATCAGGTCCCACCTTCAGGTTTCCTTAGAAGGTCTCAAACCTAATCTCCTACAGTGGATAGTTCTTCATTCTTTCAGTCTCCATCCTTGCCTTCTGTGACTTGAATACTTGTTGGTGAAGACTGAGGCAAAAAAGCTGTTGAGTGTATCAGCCTTCTCCATATCCTGGGTAACGGAGTCTCCTGTTTCCTTCTGGAGAGGGCCCTAGATTTTCCCTAGTCTTCCTTTTATCACCTACAGAAACTTTTCCTGTTGCCCTGGACATCCCTGGCCATATTTAATTCTACCAGGGCTTTAGCTTTCCTACCCTGATCCCTGGTTGCTTGGACAATTTCTCTGTGTTCCTCCCAGGCTACCTGTCCTCGCTTCCACCCTCTGTAGGCTTCCTTTTTTGTGTTTGAGTTTGTCCAGGAGCTCCTTGTTCATCCATGGAGGCCTCCTGGCCTGCCTGCCTGACTTCCTCTTTGTTGGGATGCATCACTCCTGAGCTTGGAGGAGGTAAACCTTGAATATTAACCAGCTTTCTTGGGTCCCTCTACCCTCTAGGGCTTTATCCCATGGTACTCTACCAAGCAGATCCCTGAAGAGGCCAGTCTGGTCTCCTGAAGCCCAGAGTAGTAAGCTCTACTGAAAATAAACTAACTGGAATTGTGAGGTATGGACATACCTTGAGAAGCTGCTCTATTCCAGTGAAGCAAAGCTCGAGGATAGGTTTCATTTTCTCCTACTATGCTAGCTTCTTCTAGAAAAGAAATTAATTCCGTTAAATAGACGCATGGTATATGCACACAAAACCACAAAAAAACCCGCCCATGCTTATATTCAGTCTGCTGAAATGAATTAAAAACTTGACATAAACTGTGCTATAGCACAAACAAGACTCAAACCATCTGAAACTCACAAAACCCCCTTTCACTTATGTGGGCAGATACATGGAAAGACCAGATAAGAGCTAAGAACAAACTGTATCATTTCACCCTGAAATATTGCTTACTGAGTGTCTTTCCTATTCCTGCTCTAGGAGGTTCTGAAGCATACTTGAGCAATGCCAGAAAAGTCCTAAGAGCACACAATTTGGGCTCTGACAAAGGTGCCCTCAAATACAGGGCTAAAGTATAAGCTATTTTAGTTTGACCAACTAAAAAGCAAGACTAGTCAAGTAAACTGAAAGCTTAAACTCTTTAACCAGCCAGAGACTGCATATTTTACAGAGCAGTGCTACAGCTACTTCAGAACTTAAGTTATTTTACTTGTCCATGTCATAAATTGAGGGCTGCTGAAGTATCAAGAGTTCAGACAGTTCAAAGGATTTGTAACTGTTTTCACTCCTAGCGCAAGTATGGTTTCAGCTATACTATATCACAGTTCACATATAGATTTTCTGTATAAAGTCTATAAAATAATTTTAAATTCATCTCCAGTCAAGATGCAGAAGTAGCTGAGTAATGACAATCAGAGTTTTAACTCAGGGAAAGATGCTATTTCTTTGTAAGAATGCACTCCAAGCCAAGACTGTCATTGCTGTAGCTTATCTGAAGATGAGTCACTAAGACCCCTTTGGAAAACATTAAACGGAAATTAAGATGTTAGATTAGCCTATCAGCAACCCAAATCTATTTTTTTTATATTAAGACATAATAGCCCTAAAGCTGGTAATGAGACACTCAGATTTCTGTATTTGAGATCCAGAAAGTTTAAAACGCTGGGTTTTGTTGTTTCTACAAGAATTTGTTACTTGTGCTTCCATTGTTTCCCTATGACCTCAAACTCTAAGGAATCCAAGTTCATAGAATGGTAGAATAGCTTAGGTTGGAAGGCACCTTTAAAGGTCATCTAGTCCAACCAGCTGTGCAATAAGCAGGGACATAGACACTTAGTTGCAATAAGAGACCTAGGACAAGTATTTTCAACTCTAACAGAATCAACTGCCCAGCTCTTCATCCCCGCTTCACGAGTAGTACAAGTAAAGTTACCAAAAAATCTGGAAAAAGAGTGCTGAGGAAAGACACTACAAGATAAAGAACAAAGGAAACAAACTTGTATGAATAGGAAAGCAAAAGGTAAAACTAATGCAATTCCTACTTTTTAGATTTAAAAATAAAATGTTAAGGCAGTGTTTAGGAAGTTCAGGGAAGAGAGTCTTCAGCACCGTGCAAGTTTCTAAAGCATTCTCTTGCTCTCCCATTTTTAAATCCTGTAAGTCAGAATTTAAGTGTATTCTAACTTCTAGGCCAGAAAGCTAACCTTAGAGCTGAAAAGAAAAACCGACTGCTTTCTAATGTGAAGAGCAGGAAAGGGGACAAGAGTCTCAGGTGAAGTTCTAACTGAACAAGAGCTAAGTAATTGTATCTTCAAGCACTCTAGCGTTCTACTAAATGGGCTACTGCAGGCCAACTCAACAAAACCCCCCAACTTTCAGTACAAATTCAGGTCCTTACTCTGATCAAGTATGAAAGCAGCATTGCTTTGAGCAACTTCATAGCCTTGTTCTGCCAAAAGAAGGTACTGAACCACAGCAGAATTTGAATCACCATCTTTATAGCTGTTGTAGGCAGTCATCAGTCTTTCAGACCAACGTCCCCGTTCACATACATTCTTAAACAACTGCAGAGAAAAAAAAAGGGGCGGGGGGGGAGGGAGAACTAGTTGTCAGGAACTTCAGAAATTTAGATTTTGCAGGAGGTAAGCCTTTAACATTTAAATGCCTGTTCAAAATATTTACCTTTCACAGGAAAAATCTGATAGGCTTACTTTAAGATACAGGTTACTACACAAATACATGCCAAGATTCAGATGCTTACTCAGAATTATTCTTAATACCAGCTTTTTTGTTACACTTAAACCGATGTCTATATTAAGAATTCAGTACTTATACTGGTGTTTGCTTTGTATTACACCCTTTTGATTTTCTTCAAAGGTAATAAAGCAACTACAAACTTACCATTTCAACATAAAAAAAAAAGATTTTTATCATCAGATACAAAGGAATTTGATAATGTATTGCTTTTCCTTTTGATAGCCTTGACTCTGCAGTCACCAGTCGATTTCAGTTAAGACAAGTTTCCTATATAAGCTGACATGGTTATAGCCAACCTTTTGCAAGTCATTTGACATTTATATATGGATGACCTTACCTCAACAGCAGTATGACAGGATCGCATCACGCCTGTGCCAGTAGCATGCATCTGAGCCAGATTATAAAAAGCCAGAATGTGGCCACCCTGGGAGGCCAAGTTAAAATATTTCAAAGCTTGTTTATAGTCTTTCTTGACTCCAATGCCATCTAAAAGAAAGAACAGGTCATTGCTATTCATTCCTCCCGAAAAGCAGAGTTGTCTGAAATACAGTGTGTACCCACTCTCTTAAAAACATTAAAGAAAGGCGTTGTGAAAGTGTTAGTACAAAAGAAAACTGAATAATGCAGTAAGACCATTCTACACGCATTATACATACACTTCTAATGCCACCTAGTGAACAGTTACTGAAAGGGCAGATATTTACACCCAGCAAATCATCATTCTGATGCCACTTACTGTAATACATGGAACCTAGTTGAAGTTGTCCATCAACCCATCCCTGTTCTGCAGCCTTCTGGAAATACTTCAGTGCTAGCTCATAGTTCTGCAGGAAGATTTGGTCCAGTGATTAGAGCCTTGTGATTACACCACAATTTAAGTAAAGAAAGAAAACATACGTGTGTGCACATGCAAGTGCATGGACAGATCTGTATTACAGAAAAATTACAGCAAGATGTTCTAGCATGAAAATATTCACCTGGTCAAAATTTGGAAACAAAAAATGAAATAGCCTACAATGATATTAGTATGTCTTAAGTCTGTGGCTATCTCAAAGCTGGCATAGCACTGCTATGAATAGTCATGCTTAACAGAACAGGTGTCTTGTTCTGTTTCTAGAACAATTATTTAACTTATTTCCTTAACTTTGGGCTAATTCAACTTCTGAATATCTGTTTGCATAGCTAAATATAAAACATTTGGCAAAAACCTCATGGGAGAAGGAACAAGGCAAATGAACTAATTAAAAGTTTCAAAGTGTTCCTCCACTCTCACAAGAGAAAATCAAGACAGTTAGAATTTATTTCACAAGAAAATTAGAGCCAAGTTCAAAATCCCTGCTTAAAAAAAAAAAAGAAAAAAATCACACTGCTATGCATTTCTAGTAGCTTCAGCAACAAGTTTTCAAATTTATTAAAGTGAACTCAGTATGTTTCATAGGTGCTAACTCCATGGTGATTTTTTTTTTTTTATATTAATGATTTCCTCATGAAATTTTCAGTGTAACAGAAATCTTCACAATTAAGTCTTCTACAGTACTTCCCTCCAGAGAAAAAGTTTGTGTACCTTCTTGCTGTCAACAACCACCTATGATTAGAAAGACGACTGTCAAAAACTTACCACTGGAACACCCCTTCCGTAGAGGTAAGCCATTCCTAATCCACTCTGTCCAACTGGATTACCCTGAAAACACAGGAAAACACTTCTGCAAAGAAAGGCAAAACCTACAGCTACATCTTTCAAATTTGGTATCTCTAACATTACTAAATCAAATAGTGCTTAAGATAGATTTGCTTTGTAACTTTGGTCCTAGTAAGATATAGTTATCTAGGGAGAAAATAGCATCTTTGTTAACTTTTATTCAGTAACTACACAGGTGATTAATAGGGAAAAATAAAGCTTTGAGCTATTTAAAGTGTACTGTGCACTTTCAAAATGTCATATGAGATGTTCAATCCACACCCACAGAAACATGGGGCAGTAATAGCTTATTCATCTTTAGTTTTTCCAAGTTTGAGATGTTCTGGATGCTACAGAAGCTCCCAAAACAACTGCAGAAACTCTGAGAATCTGTGTTAGTTTAAGGGCAGATTAGTGGCTGTCCTGTGGGTTGCTTTACTGACCAGCGCCCCTGCCAAAGTATGCACCATGATATTCCTTCAAGGCCACGACAGGCAATGGGGCACATCAGAAACCTTCAGTGAATGTAGGAAATCAGCAAATGGAGAGATCCTTACTCTAGGACAGAGGTGTAGAACAGCAATCTAATTGTGGAATTCAAGAACCATGGAGACAGTTATCTTACCACAGTCCCTTCAAAACTTCATCTACTGTGTTTCATGTGCTAAACGTCTTTCCTGGAAGACTACTCATGCTTTAACTGTACAAATGCTACCATATAGGATAGGGCAAAGACAGACATGAGGTATTAACAGCCAAAAAACACTCTGATAAGAGGTGTAAAACCCAAACCATTATCTATTCACTGACCACAAAGAACAATCAAAATAGTATTTTATCAATGCACTGTAAATTTCTGTGACAAGACAACTTCAGACCAATGAAAATTAACACTTAACAGAATTGCAAGCTATTTAGGCAGACAGTATTTCCTACTGATGCCAGTATTCACCAGGGTTAGATTCCTTGTGCTGACCACAGCTTCATGAAGCATCATGGACAGAACTGGAGGCAGTTTCTGACATCTTGGACAAGCAGGGTTTAATTATGGGCTAATCTGGGACAGAAGTTTGGAGTAGGTGTATGCATGTGGAAGCGCACAAAAAGAAGCATTTGCAGCATTTCTGAGCCAATCAGCTCTTTAGTGCGTATGCCATATTTCTAGCTTACAGATAATCATACCATATCAGCAGCTTTCTTGAAATACTGAAGAGCTGTTTCATTGCTCTGAGGTACAACATCACTTCCTTCTGAGTACATCTGAAAGAGAAAGGCATTACTGAAGAACAGCTAAGAAAGTCAGTTTAGCATGGAGATCATAAAGCATCTTCACTTTGCATATGAGAGGGACTCTATTGAACTATTAGACTATTCTGACTATTGCATTACTGAATAATCATTAAAGAACTTGCCCAGAAGCAGAAAACAACATCTCTACGCTGTAAAATTCTGAGAGAGTTTAACTTTCTAATGGAGAATAAACCACCCATAAAATTAAAAAGTTTGCATGAAAATACCCTTCATTTTTGAGTTCCACCAGTGTGCAGTGAAGAACACATAACCAGGCAAAAATCTTGTAAACTATATTGGCAGTTAAAATACTTCTTGAAAACAAAGCAAAAACTGGTTACTAAACCCTGTTCATTTCAGCATTTATTAGATACAAACCACTCAAGCAGTAGAGAAAGCAGGAACCTGCAATTGCTCCTGTCAGGTGCCTTGACCAGCACTTTATGCTGGTTTTGCACGCTCTAAGGATATGAATTTTGTGTCCTCTACTGCAATGACAGCCCAGAAGAGCTGCACCAGAGCTGCTGCTCATTGCAGCCTAACCTTAGAGGCTACTCAAACACAGTAATAAGGATTTAGCTCCTCACAGGGTGAAGGTGGCCTACAACCCAGTTCTTAAGGCATGTGACCTAAATATGTTTCTTAAGCAGTAACACAATAGTATCACCAACTGCAGCTTGTCAATCATGTTTTAGATTAAAGGAAGACTTAGATCTGAGAAAACCAATACAATGGCCCACCTTGCAGATAGACTCAGGCTTTGGTTCAGAGTAGGTGCAGACCTATTGGCAACTCTGACTCACATGCCTCAGTTCTCTGCACAGAGTAAGAATACAGATATCTTTCCCTTTCATTCCTGAACTTAATATTGCTCACTAGGCACAATTTTGAGAAGCCTAACTTTTCCCCACACACTGTATGGAAGAGCATAGTTGCCTACTCTGAGTTTTGAGCTCCACTAGAGAAAAAGGTTGTTTAGGCATGTAACTACTAAAAAAAAAAATAATCTAGTTCAAGCACTATTTAGGAAAAAACCAAAAAAGTTCCTAAAGTGAAGGAGCAAGTAGAAAATTTAGACTAGACATAATAGACTATGACACTCAAATATTGCAGGACAATTCAAAACAGTAGCAAAACAAAGGTACTTAAGATTTGAGCATTCAAGTTTTAGATGGCTCAGTATCAGAAAGTAAGAAGTATTTGTTTTTCATTGAAAGGCAGCCAATTTGCTTACTTTTCAAAGTGTTCGCATCTTACCTTTCCCAGAAATGCCATGGCATGTGAATTGCCAGCATTAGCTGCTTGATTGAAGTATTCAAATGCTCGCTGTAGGGAAGAAAATTCATATTTTAGCCACCATGACAATCATTCGAGTACCTTTTCTTGCAAATGGAGCAGAGACAATTAGGTTCTTCACCAAGTTACCAGGTTCTTCTGGGGATAAGAGTTATCAATCCCACCTAATTTAATGTATGTAACAGGGTTCCCCACCTATAATCAGAATAATGAGCAGCAATCCTTCTCAACAGTGTATTCCAAAAAGCAGAGGAAAAAAAATAAATTACAACTGCTACTACACACAAGCTACACAGGTAAATGTTACTTCCTTATCATGCCTCCACACCCTGTTTAGAAGAGAGATCTACCAGTTCCCATTCCAGTTTTACACAGAGCTTGAGTATACTCATTCTGACCACTTTACATCATCTCTGAACCCTTAAAGAGCAGTTGTTTTAAGATATTTTAAATGTGATGACCTTTAAATAATTTCTGGTTGGGAGTGGAGTCTGAAATAACCCTCAGGACTGGACATTCTCAGCTCTCCATTTTTTCCAATACCTACTTTAAGAAGAGGTTAGCTATTTTAACTTCTGTAAGCAGTAGCTAGGTTGGCTTACATCAGCAGAAGTTCTATTTTCTATGCACATTTAATATCCTTAGTATTGCACGCTGCACTGTTTTGTCTACAGAAGCACAATATTCTTGCAAGCATGAACTAGACTACCATCACTAAGGCATGCACAGTGCATCATGAAAATTCTACTAGATGTACATAAGCCCAGCCAGTTTCAAGTGCTACTTGATGAAAACCTGGTCTCTGACTTCCTCATTTCTAAGATGATTAGTCTTAAACTAACTGCATAAGAAAATCAGCCCCATGTACCAGTCTCATAAGATTAAGTTTTATTGAATTAATTAAGTTTTATTGAACAGGACTACTAAATACCTTATGGTGGAACTTAACCACTTTTGCTTCACTGCAGTCTCAGCTATACTTTCTCCCCCTCTGCCAAGTGTAATATGTATCAGAGATATACATGAAGGGTACCTGATGATTTTGCTCTACTCCTCTTCCTCCGTGCAAGTGCAACTGTCCAAGGCCAACCTAGAAATAAATTTTACACTGAAAGTAAGTCACTTTTCCCTAGGGATTTGCTTTATCTAGTAATACATATACCAGTGAGCTAAAGATGTCATGAAGTCTGAAGGCACAGATTTACTTCAATAACTACAGTACAGCCCTATTTTTTCACATTAGCCTAAGAGCAGAAACTTATCCTAGATGAAAGTGATGTGACTGTGCTAGATACAAAATAATAATTGTCCATTGAATTCTGCCTATCTAATTCTTAAGTCATATATGACCAAGTTGAATTGTGACAATTTGCCTGTATTAGCATCCTCTCCTCCTGCACTATGTGTAGGAGAGGTCCAGCCTGCAGCATGCAGAACTTATGTAGAGCAGAAGCAGTAAGAAACTGAGGTCTCCTGTCAGGGCAAGTTCTTTTGATCAAAGCTTCCTCCACAACATCTAAAGCTAGCCTTAAACTAGTCTGGCTGGTTTCTAGTGAAAGCCACAATCCTCTTTCCCATGATTGTGAAGTTATGTTTCGGAGGTATTTTCCACAAAAAATTGCTTTTTCTTTCCAAGTTCCACATTAAACACACTAAAATACAAGCCTCTTCTTGTAGAGGAAATCTAACAAGATTTCCTCTTGTTAATCAGGAAATAGCAACCAGGTTGATGTAGGAGGAAGAGGAAAACTAAAGCTCCAATGTCTTTCTGTATTTCATAAAGCTGTTCCTCTAATTCTTGAAAACCTCTGCATGCCATCAGGTGAAGTTAATCTTACCTGTGCTTGTACATCTCCTTTCTCTGCTAAAAACTGATAATACTGAATCAAGTCTTCTTCTAGCATCCCACTTGCCATTCCTGGATTTTCTACTTCATCTGCTAAGCGAATTCGCTGAACCACTGTGCCACCAGTCAAAGAAATGTCACTGGCAACTGGAAAACACATAACACAAATGTTTAGGCAGTTTTGTTGAATATAAACATTGCACTGCAACTTAGTAAAAACAGATCTCTACAGATCTTGGAGTGAGTCCAAATGAGGCCACGCAAATGGTCAGAGGGCTGGAACCCCTCTCTATGAAGACAGGCTGAGAGAGTTGGGAGGTTGTTCAGCCTGGAGAAGAGAAGGCTCTGGGGAGATCTTATTGCGGCCTTTCAGTAGTTAAAGGGGGTCTATAGAAAGAAGGGGAAATCCTTTTCAGCAGGGTCTGCTGTGATAGGACAAGAGGGAATGGTTTTAAACTGAAAGAGGGGAGATACAGACTAGACGTAAGGAAGACAGCTTTTACGATGAGGGTGGTGAAGCACTGGAATGGGTTGCCCAGAGAGGTGGTAGAAGCCCCATCACTGGAAACGCTCCAGTGTTCAAGGTCAAGTTGGACGTTGAAGCTGTCCAACCTAGTTGAAGATGTCCCTGCACATTGCAGGAGGTTGGACTAGATGACCTTTAGAAGTCCCTTCCAACCCAAACTATTCTGTGATACTCTCCAAGAATTAAAGACATTTCAATAAACAGATAAAAATAACATATCATGATACAGAGCCAGATAACTTGTTTAATAGCAGGAATTCTCTATTAGTAGTATAATGTTGATAGTATTTCTAGTATCTTCTAGGTGAATGATACAGAAATCCATAGAAAGTCAAGAATGTTAGCCTAGTAAAAAGTTTTTACCATGATTAGCTACAAGTCGGTAGTGAGTGAGAGCAGATTCACAACTTTGAAGGACTCCTATCCCAGCCCAGTACCGATAACCCTAGAATGGAAAATATAAAAAGATGGGACTATCAGTTATTTGACAACATACCACTTGCCAGGTTACAAACTTTTTTCACATTACTTGAGGAAAATTTGATGACACAATAGGAAAAACAGAAGCCATAAGACCATCGTGTCTGTGTTAAAAGCAACTGACTGGTACCATTAAAGGTTAACCATAGCCAATATGCTTCAGATATTACTCAGGAAAAAGCAAATAAGCAGAATGATACTTAGGGGTGAAAACCTAAAGCCTTTTACTTACACATGTTGTATTTTATTTGTCTAAAAATCTCACAATAGTGATTAAAACAGCATATTCTGTATAGATCTCTGGTTTTCACATTTCTCATTAGCCTATAAAAATTAAAAGTCTGACATGTCTGCTTATAGTCAAGAGCTGGAAACGTGGTCCATCTAAATTTATAGTGGTATATAGCTTAACACGAGCAGACTTTTCCTTAAGTTAAGAAGGAATAACAGGGAAGATACTATTGCTCACCCAATGCATGCATGATGATCTAGTATTTGGACACTGTATACACATGAATGCAAAGCTTACAGTAAAAATAAGAGTACAAGAAGTTATTAACTGCCTTACTTACCAAGATCATATGGGCAATCAGATTTCCTCCTAAAGCTCCAAAAGTGTAATACACCAGGGCCTTAAAACAAAATCATTGGTTACTTAACGTCTGCCTCCAAGATAAAATACAAGAGCACACACTGAAGATTTCTAAGTTACCTTAGCTTGACTAGAATTGACTCCTAGACCAGATGCATATAGAAATCCAAGAGCCTAGGAATAAAATAAACATTGTCAGCACATCCTTTGAAAAAATCCAGGATCAGTTTCCCTGGAATACTTAAGTATAAAGAAGTCAAACAACAATTCAAAGCTGCAAAGAATATGCAAGCTCTATTTTCAGTTTTATACCTCCTGTATCTAGGCCCTTTTCCCTGCCCCTTTTAAAATACACAGTTTCTAAGTTATTCAGTTGACTAGGACACTAAAATAAATACCTCCCACCAGAATTCAGTCTAGTGGATTGAACGTAAGGAAAAAAACTACCACTATCCTGAATGCCAAATGTAGATCCAAAGGTACTGAACAGCGAAAGTATCGCAGTTTAAAGACTGTCAGTGAGGATGAGCAGTATCTGCCAGGTTATTTGTGTATCCTATTTGTCTCATATACCAATGCAAACATACATGCACCATGACCTTCTCTAGATGAGTATTACTGTTTGATTTACTATCTAACAGATCCTGTGAATTTACTATTTTGCATCTGTTCTGCCATAGCTTAGTTGCATTTATGACTATAAGCAGTTAAAATGAACAGAGCTGTTTGGCTGAGTTTTTTTTAAAAAGTTATTTTTATTCTTAAAATTTACATAATTACTGCTCTATCTGTAACACCTGTTACAGCTGTGTGGTTCAGAGGAGAAACTAGTAGCACAAGATAACAGTGTGTGTGTTTATATATACACATACACATATATATAAAAAAATAAAAGTGCGTACATTTTAGTGTTCTAAGACTATTCTAGGCAACTCTGAAAGCACACCAAAAACACCCAACCAACACCACCTCACACAGACAGTATTGAATTCTAGACCAATAAAAGTCAAGGTCTTCATTGAGATATAAAGTCTCTAGAGAAAACATGTTCCTGCTTTCTATGGTAAATCAGCACCCCAACATTAAACAGGGAGAATTGGTAGCCAAAGAGCTAAAAGAAACTGAATTCGTAAAGCAGCTGACACTTCCAAAACAAAACAGAGAACTAAACAATAAGTATGTGCAGATATTGAGACATAAAAATAGGTAACACCACATTTTATGACGTTACATGTGAACAATTTCATACGAACAATTCTAGAACGTTCAAAGGCAAATGGATAGAGTCCCATTTCACTAAACAGCTTTCAAGATTACTAGGAGTTTATAACTTCCTAGATTATAAATTTATGTGTGTGCATCTCCACATATCTCAAAGATGAAGCTGCAGATGAAAACCCACAACATCCCACAGAAAACACAAGAAAAAAGTAACACAGTTTCAGGCAAGATTTGTTGGCTGGAGTCACCTGTCTCTACCTGGTTTTTGACTTATACATCCAATCTAGTTAGTCACGCAACAGATAGGAAATTAAATGAAAGACCACGACCATACTATATTACTAGTAGTTTAATGCTATTTTTTTAAACTCAAATACCTGTTTCTACTTGTTTACCTTGAGGGTGCAGCTGCCATCTGTTACTGCACCCTCAGTAATGCCAGCAAAATGCAGAAGCAGAAGTGTTTGGGGGACAATCTTTGAACCAAAGCAAGGCACGAGTGAAATTTAAAAAGGTAAAGGCAATAAGTAGTCAGGATTAGACAATGCTTAGGCAAATACTAATAGAATACATTTCCTGAATCAGAGCCTGAACCAAACATTCAATTTTTCAAACGATTTAAAAAAGCAGCACTCTCTCTACTGTCTTTTTTAACTAGGTAACAGATACCACTTACTGTTATCATTCTATTCTGGATGCAACAATAACCTATAAAACCACCTTAGAGTAAGTACAATCTATAAAACTATTTATAAACCCGTAAAACCTTCTGTCGAATCTAAGGACGTACATACCATTTGTCCTTTAGGAGAACCTTCTTCTGTTAGTTTTTCAAATAGTTCTTTCGATGACTGGATGTTCTGCTTCAAGTAATCCCCAAACAAAAAAGCATAAGACACTTTCTCCATTGCCTTGGTATGATTCATGTCAGCTGCTTTCAGAAGATATTGATACGCTCTTAAAAGAAAACAATTTCTTAGTCATCTTGAGGCAAAGAAGCAGATTCCCTTTATAAACCTGAAGATTCTGGGGAGGTGTTTTTTTCCCCTCTGATTTAGGCTCTATTTGCTACAAATGCATCTACCTACAGTCATTTGTTCCATCTCCAAACCATCGATCTGTGCAACAACTCATATGATTTTGCTAACAGACACACTGGATTTTAATGCTCACTCTACTCCTTATGCAAAGCAGTATGCATTTCCTCCCCTGTAAGTTATACAAAAAGTTTAAGGTCAAATGATCACTTTTTTTGTAGCAACAATTTTAAGTCCTGAACTAGATATCTAGTAGGACCACTATGCCAGCTTCACACATCATGATTGAAAAAAGAAGCCTGAGAAAGACTATGCAGTCACTTCGATTTGTTGGGTACAAAATCATTCCAACGAAAACACTAAATGTTGGGTTCAAGACAACTGCATACATGATCAATTTTGTGATGAAATGGTCATGCTAACAATGAGAAAGTTCTCTGAAAACTCCCCTTTCTATTTCAGCCTCAGAACTTATAGTAGTCCTCCAAAGTAATTTCACAGCAGCTGGTTTCACAGCAATTTAAAAAACCTGTAACATTAAACATCGTAACAGCACTGTCAAGCGTGCTTCAGCTTGATTTCTCATGGACCTTTGATAGCATTCCACGATTTTTCTTTACCTCTCCTCCTTTATGTTCTCAGACTCATTTTCTTTCTTTAGGACAGGCTGAGGCAGACCTGATTCCACACATAATTTCATCTTCTAAGGAAGTGCAAGGTGTTCAGGAGAACTAAGATCTAATATTGTTTTACCATTCCCTGACTGTTTTATAGAAGAGAATACGAGCCAGAGTCTAACAGATACCGTCTCCCTTTGTCTTTGCCAAGGTGTTATGGACAACCTCTAGCTGTGCTTCAGTTTCCCTGATACATAAAGTAGAAATACACTCCTTTATCTCCATGAACAAGTTTAACATGGTAATAGTGCTCACTTAATAATCAGCAGCCAGAAGTCACCACTTACTGAAGAAGTTGTCAATGTTGAGTACCAGGCAGCCCTAAATCTGAGCTAATCTTAATTATAGTGGTAAGCTGACAACCATTTCATCAGTAACTGGATATACACAGAGTAGAAAGACCAGAATGGACGGAGCACTCATTTAATTACTTTTTTTTTTGTTTCATCTACAAGCACTACCCTTTTCTCCCATTCAATGTTAATTATTAGGGTTTTAACAATTTGTTGAGATTAAGTTTAATACTACTTTTATGGTGAACGATAACATTGGAAAGCAGGAACAAAAACAGAGCAGAACAAGAAATGATGATTTTTCCCACTTAATCTTTGAAGCAAAATGAGAACCAGATTGTAAGAAACATTTGGAAAAGGACAATTATCTTCTATCATATTCTCAATTTTTTTCTGGGCAGTTGCCACATATTAATTATGTGTGGAGAACTGCAGCATGATCTTGCATTAAGCCAATATTTTGATGATGTCCACTCTTCAGAAATTAATCTTACAAAATTTTTAGTGGCTTCAGAGGAAAGCAGACATAAGTTTGTTTTATTAAATACCCCCAAATTACTATTTATTTTCAGTACTATCACTGTTTGATGCAAACATGCAGAGTCCCAGGGCAAGTCATTTATTTTTCAGTTAAGCCAGTGACCAGCCATTTCATCATTCTCTTGTGTGAGTGGAGGAAGTAGACTTACTCTTTCTTCTGAGCCTTTTTACTGCTTTCATTAAGGATTTTCATTCCAGTCTGATAAACATCCTCAGCTTCTTGCATCTGCCTTCTCTTATTAGACTGCTCTTCAGCTAAAAAAACAATAAAAAATAAAAAAAAGTACATTAAGAGCTCCAATTACACAGCTCCAGACTATTCTCTCAAAATTCCTATTGGTTCTAAAGGGAAAACACAGCCAGAAATATGTTTCTGAAGACCAATGAACAACCCAAGTGATTACAAAAAGCTGTCTAAAGGTGGATAACTTGGTAGGCAGTTTCTTCTCATGTGATGTCTCTCATGTACAAGTTTGCTGTTAAAATATGTTTTCATTGCTCCAAAGCAAACTGCAAGGAAGAAAAGTTCCTCCTTCAGGAGGGTGTTTCCTAGAGAAGGGCCGCCTTTGTGCAACAAATGAGCAAGTATAATGGGAAACACTGTCAAACCCCTATACTCTTAGAGCCTCAGAAAGTAACTGTTTTACATGTCTCCACTGCAAGATTTCCCAAATAGCTTTGGAAGTGGCACTTGCATTATAATCTTTTCCATCATGAGAACTTTGCCTTTAGAATTACTTGTATATCACAGTATATCACAGTGTATCACAGTGGCCTTTAATATATGAGAGGGAGTTCTAGACCCTGAAATAAAGGGCATTAAGACAACTGAAAACTTTAGCTTAAGAAAGCATTCCTTAGACAAGAATAAGACATCAGGTTACTTACTTTCACAGAAGCCCCACTTTTGATCTTTCTTATAATCATAGGTTGTTGCACACCAAAGTCTGCCATCTTCCCTCCCATCTGCAGTGCACTCTGCATACTCCTTCTCCATAAACAAAAAGGGGAAGTTGCAAGGTTCACCATCTGCAGTGCCCCCAATAGCTGTCAAAACTGAAAATACATACCCAGGAATTAGACTGCTTTCCTTTATTCTACTAATTAATCTACTACATACAGGAAAGCGCTCCTATGTTGGTTTTAATTTCTATGAACTGCATTTAATCAAGTTTTCAGTGAAATTTCTAATTTACAAAAGTTTGAAAAAGCAATTATTTTTTTAAAAAATAAGAATAATATTTTTTCAAGTGCTAGTTAATTGGGAAATGAAACAGAAGCTATGAGGTTTCTTATATTCCTTAGTTCCAAGCAAAGACAATACTGCTGTTCAGACTGGTAAAGGCAAATGTCAGTTATATTTTTATTGCCTACCAAAATAAACAGCTGCTCCTTTCACTTTCTCTTCTCTGCACTCCCCTCCTCCTGCAAAAGACTACCCCTGAAGTGCATTCCGGTGCACATATTAATTTTAGGCCCAGAGTTAAACATAATCTTGACAGAACTACTCACTTTGCCAAATGTGATACTGAAAGTACTTGTATATCAGCAGGGAGTACACTTAGAACATACAACTGTAAGAAAAGACTTAAATGAAATCACCATGAGTACAGTCATTTTCCACTGCTGCATACACTTATATCGAAAACTTTATTTCATTTCACCTATATATTTAAGTTGCATTCAAAATTACTTTGGGCATCATGACTTATCATTTCTCATTCACTAGAACTTCAACAGTTACTGATTCCAATATTGTAATATTTTAAAATAAAATCCATCTGCTATGATAACTAAGAATTGTCTTCATTTATTGAAAATGAAATAATTTCAATTAGCTTTTTCAAAAGGTTTTTCTCTTTCACTAAGCTAAATCCAGCAGTTGGGTTCAGCTTCATCTGAAGACATTTGCAAAGTCATGCAAATGAGACCGTCAATTATACGGTGTTTTTTCAAGTTAAGCTTGTAATTCTTGTGGTTATAGAGAAAGATAGTTCGTTCTTCTAGGGCCTATAATTGTAAGGCCTAGAGACCATGCTAATTTAAAAATTTCATGTTGATTTTTTTTAAAGCATGAAGAAGTCTCTAGGATTAGTTAGCCCGTTCAAATCTGATTCTTTGGCACATGTTCCACCACACCACTCCCCCAAGTTAATTAACCCATAACACACAGAAACAGCATTCAAAAATATTGTGGCCAGCTGAAATTAATCTGGAATGATTTTGGTACCTGTTCATCGTGGAGCAATGCACACATGCTAAGGGTACACATAACTACAACTGATGGGACCTCTTATCACTGTCATTTGAACAAACTCCAGGTCCAGGATATTAACACTACTTGAGAACTTGAAGTTTTACTTGTATTGTTTAGTACCTTGTCTCCTGTACTGAAAGCAATTGGAGGCGAATCATTTAAACAGTCCTCTGTGTAAGAGTTAGCTGTACACTAAAGTTATGAAATTACTCTGCCCCTTGCCTTTTTAAAATTCTAAATTCAACCATAATGCTGGTTTTCCCCCCAGACAGTAACAAATACTAACACCTAAAGCAACACAGAAGTGTGATCACAGGATAAAACGCTTACCCCAGTTATTTTATCATGTACTTAAAGAATGATAAATACAAACTGAGGCAAATAACTTACTCAGAAGAGAAATTAGTTTTTGTCAAATTGAGTGTGCAAATAGCAATTTACCCGTTTTACAATGTCTGAATAAAGTATATGGTATTTTTTCATTATATTTTTTCCTCATTTACTTGTATCTCACCTCATACTTTATGCTGCAGGAAACCCAAATAGAGATTACTTGTAAGAATTGTTAAGATTCCTCCAAACAGGAAAACAAACGAAGCAGGAATTGCCAGCTCTGTATAAACTCATGGGCAGTTTCCATTAAAAACTGTTAGTATGCAACTTGATTGTTACAAAACCATACAACACAAAAGATAAATCACTAAAAAATACCATTTTCTTTACACACAAGACCTCATCACTAATCAGAAGAACAGGACAACTTATTTCTTAAGAGGTTAAAAGCCTTAGTAGTGCTAATTCTAAATTACTGAAGATGATTTTTTTTTTCTGCTCAATATCCTGCAAAATGTATTTGGAAACTTGAAGAATATTATTTTTTTCCATGCAATCTCATGACCATACACAGGAGCCAAACTGTATTTAGAAAAGCTTTAATCTCCCTTGATGCAATCCTGTCACCAGTAGCTCATTCAAGAGATGTAATGTCTGTATCCGAGGTAGATTCTTGGCCTGCTCAGTTAAAAAGTTTTCCAGTAAAGCTGTCTCTTTTTGTGGTTGTGGTGTGTTTTTTTTTTGTTTGTTTGTTTGTTTGTTTGTTTGTTTTTTTCCTTCAGGGGGGTTGATGCTTTTTCCCCTGGCCTGCCCCCACCTCCCCCCCCACCAATTTATGGGTTTTGAAAATCACTTGCAGTACTTTGACAGCTGTAGTGAAAAACCTTTGTTGCCAGGGAACAAGCCACCTGGCTACATCTTTCTGATGTGAGATTAAAATTATTTTAAAGTTTACTTTTGAAATAGACTGCACTGGTGCTTAGCTCTCTGGTAGGTAGGTGTCCTGCAGCAGCAAGCTATTCAGTGGATTTTATATACCTTTTTCCAGTACACCACCACACCTATTGACAGTAATACTCAATCCTACTACTGAATTTTTACAAACTGTATACTAGTTCTGCATTAATAACAAAGGTTTATTAGAAAACATTGAAAGCTAGTATATAATGGAGACAATTTCGTAACTTTTGCTTTCTTTTGACATTTGAACCTGAGTTGAGAAGATAGACAAATACTAGTACTACCATATAACTGTATTTTTTCAGTAAAGTTGCTTTACTTTTTACAAATAAGTGAAAATGAAAAGTTTTTGCTGCATAGGCTAGGGTACTCAACTGTGCCATCTAGTTATCATCCACTACTAACTGCAAGTCAAAAGGAATCAAATTTATATTTTTATTAGTAGTAAAAACCCAATACTAGAATTTCCTGGGAATTTAGGCACAAGGACATAGGTTTTTACCAATATTAAAAAAACTTAGTGAAGTTTACATGCAATTTAGACATTGCCCTAAGGCTCCCAATGGCCACCTTAGGAAGTTTGTCTTTACATCACAATTTGTTCCTTCTCTGTCAACTGACTCTCCAGGCAAACAGCCAGCAGGCTGAAACACTGATGCAATTCCTCCTTCTATGGCTGGTATACGTACACACAGCACAGTATGTGTACTTGAGCCCTGTTTGAAGAAATTGGTGCTTTCTCCATTTGATAGTTAAAGACTTCCAAGAAGATGGAAACAACAAGAATTACAGAAAACCCTTTCAAATGTATCCAAAAACCCACTCAGATTTCAATCACAATGTATTTGAAAACTTTTTGATGTTACTTTGTAATGGAAAAGGCAGCAATTACCATTCCAATCCAGAAACGTTAAGACACTAGTTATTTCATATGTTCAAAATTACTGTTTGTGTTCATCCACATGCCAAAGTTACTCAGATGCATCTTTCTTGCCACTTGTTCAAAAGTCTGTGAGCGTTTACCTGGACTCTGTATTTCTGCTTCTTCCAAATCTTTATTTAATAGATTTGACATTTCTAGAGAGTTCAAGTCTTCCAGCGAGTTCTCTTTTTCCTCCTCTTGACTGTGAAAGTTCTCTTCATCCTCTGACCGAGAGTCAGATTTTCCTGATTCAAGGAAGATCTGACCTGCTACCACTCGAGTTCCTGTGGAATGGTCCTTTACCTGGTCCTCTGCAGATAAAGTCTGAAGGAAAGCAGCCACATAATTTTGAAGATTAGAAACAGAACAGCAGCAGCTAGCAAAAAACCCATTTTTTAAAAAGATATGATTAGTTAACATACTAAGTTTAAACAGTAGCATCAAAAGTAAGTTGAGCTACCTCTATCAGGTCTCATTGACTCTGTTTCAGTTCTTTGAAAAAAAAATTCAAAGATAAAACACAACATTAATTCTTCTGAGGCACACAAGAAATTAATGAGACAGCAAGAGCTACAGAACAGTTTAAAACAGTGATCAAATCATAGTTCTGAATTTTAGACTTTTGCTCTCACTCCACAAAAAAACCCAGAATGACCAGAAACTTATTTCCTCACCTTTGACTCCAGTGATTCATCTTGATTTCCCTCTTCATCTAGAATAGATGTTATAAATCAGTAAAAAGCTCTTCCAAGAGCAGTTTTCTCAAAAATAAAAATAGGTTTAGCTATAATATTGAACCATGCTTCTGAAATATTCTAGTGTACTAAGTTGACAAATGCACTTCAGGAAGACCTTGTTAGTGTTGTCAAGAAGAATCAAATGTTTATCACCCGATCCTCCTCAAATTATGCCAACACAACTGTGAGTTCAATACTGGAAAAAAGTGTGGATTTTTTTTTTTTTTAACCCCATATCAATCTTCTAGATTACTACAGAGTCTGAATTGTTTCAGTCCAACTAACCTACTTAAAGAACGAATCAAGTGAAAAGGGCCTAAGGAACATAAAATTTTTAGTCACCAAATCTGCTTTAGCATCAACAGCTTCAGTAGCAACCAGAAAGTTACATTAATACCACCCCACTTATCATTATTGTTCTTCACAGAATGCCAATTCATTTTGCCTGACCAGCATATTCAAACCTTTACATAGAGGTCTCTCTTCAGAACTGCAAGTAATTAGTTTGTCTTTAAGATACTGTTTAAGAGCTATAAGCTACAAGCCCTGCCACCTTTCTTATCTGAATGGGCTATGATATGATATTTGATTAGAAAGTCTGGAAAGAGGAGAAATGTAAAGAAGAAAGGCTATTAGGCAGAGACCTAAAGGAATAAGATAATCAGAAAAACTTGTTTATGACAGTTTTACCATTGTTTTGTAGAACTGTGTCTCTTATTTCCTTTGTTCCTGTAACTTTATTGGGGTACTCACTGTGCTTCAAACAACTTTGTTCGCACCACCGTCTTGACTGAGAGCCTCTAAAATTATCACAGCCGAAATGTGACTGTTCCCAGTCAGCAGTATCTGATGCCACCTCATTTACTTAAACAACCCCCCGCCCCACATTTTAAAGGAGATGCTACAGGCCTCCCTCTCTCTGGTACACAACTTGCTTAAACTGAAATAAAAGCTCAAAATAAGCAGATGACTAAGCAAAGCTGCCACTAACCCCTACTACATTTAGAAACCCCCCTCTTCTGAGATTCTGGGGCGTGTAATGCCCTCTAGCAGTGACAAGGTGTTGACAGGCCAGAGACCTGCACTATGACTAGAAAAGGTACCTAAACTGACAGCCCTGTGCACAAGATACACCATTTAGTGCATTACGGTTAGCTATTAAAGGCTACCTGTGCAAATACTGAAAGCCAACAAAACTCTCCAGAAGTTTACAGAACTCTGCTGACTTTCTGTAAGCATTTGGCAACAAACAAAACTTGCATACTTTTCAGCCTCATCGAAATAAAGTGTCTTACCAGTGATTAATCATCTCTGAAGTGACAAATGACAAACATAACACTACATCAACTTCACGTTTTGAAGATTATTACTACACTACAGAAACTGCGGGTATTTGCAAGGAAAGGGCTAATCCTGGAAGTCAGATTCCAGAGAGCATTTTCCATTGTTATTTGAAGTATAACCTTTGATGACACAAGTAAGTAAAAAGATAAGGACCAACTTTAAGCTGTAACAGCATAATAAAAATCAACAAAAAATGCTAAGACTTGTAAGCAAAGCTGCAAAACTAGGGTGACAAAAAGTTTGACAGTGCAACTGAGACAGATAATAGTCTGTTGAGCATACTGACGAGGATGTAAAGCTCAACAAGTCTGACTGCCAATAGACACGGGATTAAAAGGATCTAGAACAGTCAGTGTGGGTAAGCAGTTGCATCCTACAGGTCCAAAAATGATAGTGTGTAGAGACCTTCAGAAAAACTAGTGGAAGCAGCAAAAAGCACTCAAGATGAAACAGACCCGCAACCAAGACAGCATAAATACACCAATCTGGAAAAAAAACCACCAAAAAAGGAATAACAAAAACAAGGCTAGCTGCATTTTTGGCAGAGACCACTGTGCTTATCAGCCTGAGTAATCTAACAGATTAGGCTGATTGTGCTAAATCATAGGAAGTTCTACCACTGAACTTCAATGCTTCAGATCACGATGTGACAGTCGATTTTTAAATACAGTAAAATATGTATGCATTTAGGACACTTGCTGGTCCTTTCTATTTTGAAACTATGAAACAAACTTGAATTTACCATGTTTCCCACAAATTACATTCTAATATTCTAAATAATTTGGATCTAAAATCAAATGCCACCCCTACAATTTCAAACTCCAGAGCTTGTCAAGAGATTCAGATGTGCTTCAGGAGTGGGGGAAAACTAAGACAGGTTTAACCTACCCTGTGGCTTGTATGCTGCTATTAATATATACAAAGCACTTATAACGTACCCATTACTACAGTAACAAACTTTTTTTTTTTTTTTTTTTTTAAACAGCTATACCAGCTAGGGTTTTTTGTTTTGTCTGCTCAAAATCAGCTTATATGTCTGACAGCACTAGACCATTCTACCTTTTTGGTAAAGGCTTTACTAAGTGATTTCAGTTTGTGGAAAGTTGACTTTACAACCAAAGACCACAGAACACCAAATATAAATAGGGGATACTATCTATGCACACATATCAAAGAACAATTTTATTGTAGCTTCATATGCAAAGCAAAAGGTTTAGTAAATCGAAAGGCAAGAGACATCTGAGCAATATAAGGCAGAACCCATTAAATGTTTGCTCTTCTTGCTTGGAAGTAAATATTACTATTTCAATTCTATTGCATCATTTAAATTCTTTCTGAAGGAACCATTTTTCTTATTAAGAAGTTGTACTTGAATAATTGTTTTCAAAACAGTGGTTCCAAAATAGCACTAAAGCAACAACAAAATGTTAGCTTAGCTGTTCTTAGCTCTGGAACTTCCTTTTAAGTTAGGCAGATGAGGTTGCAGTGATGAGCAATAGTGTGACTAGAGGAGGGATCACTTACAGCCTTGATATTTCACGGAACTGCTGACTAATATGCACCCACTACTCATAGAAGTCTGTTTACTTCTAAGAAACAGTTAAAAAAATTATTCTGAAAGTGTTAATGAAAGGTCACAGTTTGACCTAAGAACTGCTTATTAGCAAAGTCACAGATGTTATGTTTGTGCACCTGCTTCAGAGATTAAAGCTGATAGTTTAGTTTGGTTTTCCACAGTTAAATTTAAAAAAGTAACAACTTTTTTTTTTTTTTTTTTTTTTTTAATTTGGGTCTGTTACCAAAGCTGTCTAATTCTATAAAACCTTTCTGAAAAGGCCAATTGGAAATGAATCCTGCCATTTGTTAAACAAATTAGGGAGATGCAATGGTATATTAAAAGGAAAAAGTAGGCAAAAATACTTGTGGCTGAAACAGGCAGCTGACAACGTTTTACAGAATGCTTTGCTTTACAGAAGCACTGCTGAGCTGTAGACACTGCTGGGTGCTCTCATGCCCAGCTAGGCCTCTAGAGCACTCCATACAACTAAACACTTGTTTCAACCGTCCACCACTTTATATATAATTAAAATCAGCTTTACAATGTACTCATTTTTCCTCAATTAGAAAGAACAGCGTTCAATCATTCTATTTAAATATAGCAAAAGCACTCTGACAGCCTATGCTAGATAAAAAGATCCTACCATATGCTGGATAAAGATCCTATCGTTTTGTGAGAATTACCATTTTCAAGAGAGCATTATGGAGAGGGGCAGAAACAGGAAGAGCTATGCAGTGTGATTCAGCAAGAAGAATGTCATTAGCTTGAGAGAGTCCAACATTTCAAAAGTTTTGCTGTATTAGAAGAATAAATCAACTGACAGCCTACAAAGCTCAAGGACTGCTACTTCCAGACAAAAAAATACCATTAGTTTCAACATTAGATGGTCATTCACCTTTGGGGAATAGTCAAAAATTCAGTCAGTGCAAGCAGCTGGCAATCTCCCAAAGCTCTGATGAATGTCCTAACTGATCACTGTAGTTACTTTCCTTCCAGTTTTTGCCAAGCTCTTCAAGCTTCAAACACTATCACAACAAAGCAACTACTAAGAGTCCGTGAGCTCTAGAGCAGTGGTCTAAGTGGGGTATGTACACCCCAGGGGGTGTGTTTGCCAACTCACTGGGGGTACAAGAAGAAAATACTTTTTGCACCTTAATAAACAAAACTTTTCTTAATACAGTGTTTATTTTACCTCTATCTCTTTCTTTTTTTTGTTTTCTTTTGCATGTTTTATGCTGTACATAATACGTTAGTACAGTAGTCCATACATGTAGTTTTTAATAAGTTAAACATTGAAGGTGCATGCTCAAAAATTTTTTTACTGAGACGGGTGCATGAACAAAAAGAGGTCTGGCAACAGCTGCTGTAGAGCATCTGTCAGAGATTTTGTGTGGTATTTTTAGATATTTCTTTCAATGTTCTTTTTGTGCAAGTGACTAGTTAGATTTGAAAGAGGAGGCAAACCCTGTTTACCTTATTCTTGCAGGGAAAAAAGGAACTCTTAAGAAAAAAATTACCTCAGATTACCTCTCATCAATTTTTCAACTGTTAAATTAATCACAGACTCCATAGCATAGACGCTATTCCTATTACATGAACCTCTAAAACATACAGCAAGTTAAGCAAAATCCTTAAGTGGCATCTATTCAGGAAGACTAGTTTCAAAGTATCCTTGGCAGCAAGTAAATTGTTCCCAGCTACAATCTGTGCAGCGTATTCTTTTTAGTGCAACTACAAAATTAAGATATAGGTCAACCCTTACCCTGAATACAAATCTTTTTTACAATCTCCCTGCAATTGCTGACTATTTACAAAAGCTATTCTATAGCAGTTCCTCTGTAGGCATTAGATTCCCTACCTGACAACACAGCAACAAAGTTTAGGGAATGGGTTTTGTTTGTTAGGTAAGTAAAATCAGAAGGGTCAGGGAAAGCGACTGAGCTTTGTCTTTTGAGAGACTAAGTACAGATGTTTCCTACAACTATACGACTGTGTTCATTTCTCCTACCAGTTAATGAGACAGTATGAAAACCTCTGTCTATAACTGAAGTTAGCCATGGAAGATGCAGGATAGTCACAGGAAGAATCACTTCCTCTCTTTGGGCAGAATGAGAGGACTTCTACCTCTTAGTCTGCAAAGGGCAAAACCCCCAAGAATCAAATAAAATTGGCAATCAGAAAGAAATAAAGAAGATTTTTTTTCAACATTCTTAATGAATGACCAACAGAAGAAACTGAAGAACATTGCTGCTGTGAGAAGCAGAAGATAGCCAGCTTCACCTGGAACACACACAGGTACTTTTTTTAGCTGCTTTTGCCTGTTTCTCCATGGATTCCTTAATAATCTCTCCCCAGCCCCCAATATTTAACTTTTTCATAATCTGTATTAATGTTACATCTTTAAAAAAAATAGGGCCCATTTCTTTAGACCTGTGTTTCCTGGCATTCACCTCAGGTTTTCCAAAAATTGATTTAAGCAAAATTTATGACTACAGCGTTAGGGTTTAAAGCTATAGTTAAATGGCTCACTACTGAAAAAAAAAAAAAAAATAAATCATTAAATACATCTTCTGAAAGGCAGGAAATGTAATACTTGAACCATTTTTACTCATCCTTCTTAAAACCCCTCCCTTCTATATACTCACATTCCAGATGACTGTTTCCAGACCAGACATTAGGAATGAACAAGTATTCAAGGAAGCATTTAACCCAGTCTCTAGGCTTTTACCAATGTCTATTACAGAAAGCAGTACTGTTACCGTAGGAAATCAAAATGTTAATGAAGTGATGGTGACTTTCCTTCAGAGTGATTCTTGACAAAAACTGGATCAAGAAAGGCCTTCCTGTTACAAGCTGCTGCCAAAAGCTGGACTCCGAACAACGTCTCCTAACTAGTTTTGAATATTAATGAACAGTTTTACCTCACAGTAGCAATTTAAGTTTGGCAACAGCTCCTAATCCTTCATGTGCTTTCTTGGGCCTACTAATTGTATTAGTTCAATTGATTATAAACATACTGGTTTTAAGGCTGAATTAAGCTAACAGAACTTCATGTTCACAAATGCAACTCTGTGGCAGTAGAAAAGCAGTCAAGACAGAAGAGCTGTATGCTACCACAGCCACAGAGGCACGCTTGAACAACCCTTGATTTTGTCACCTAACTTCCATGTACACAACAGATGGTTCATCCAACATGAAGTCTCATCTCACCTTAGCATTTTTCTTTATAATCACTATCAGCGAGAACACACCATTCAAAGTCTGCGTACATCTCTCCAGCTTCACAGAACTTGTATGCATCTTTTCCATATCTCCGGAAGTGCCCTGCTGGCTTATAAACATTACCTACAAAGCTCACATAACTGTGCTTGATACCTAGTCTGAACTCCAGTAATGGGGCTTCAAATTCCAACTTCCTACTGCGTACAGGAAAATGAACCCCAAACCACAGAACTTACCTCTAAAGAAAATGTTATGTTACTTTCCTGAAATATCATTGACAGCATAAAAGCACATGCCCAGCAGCACTGGATAAGTCTGTCTATTAAAGGAATATTCTCTGTCTTTAGAAACACTATATAAATAAATGCATTGCACATTCCCCCCACCCACACATGGTGGAAAGGAGGGTGTGGGAGGTAGAAACCCCAGGAAAGGAAGTAGATGACAACATAGGAGAAGCACACAAAACCCAAGCTGCATAATAACAACAAAAGAAGCAGAAGAGAAGTATTTTAGTGGCACAATGTAGGCCCCAGAAATGGTCTCTACATATTTGGGTGAGAAAACTGTTCTGATAATGCTAACATCAGCATTAGCAGCTGCTCAGCAAGAAAATGCATACTAGGGAGGAAAAAAAGGTCTCGTTTCGATTTTGAGCAGAGCAAGCCTTACAAGGCAGGCTCCTAACGAGCTGTTTAAAGGCAGGAGACAGACTAAACAACGTGCTCACCCCCATCAGACCTACCGCACAGCCCCGGTGAGGAAAAGCCTGCAGGCACAAGGTGAGCAACGGGCGCGCCGCCCCTCAGCGAGCCCGGCTCCACCGCCCCCGTTGCTCGCGGCCATGCAGCTGACAGGAGCCCAGCTCCCTTCCCTTCCTTTCCCTCTCCTCTCCCCTCTCCTCCGCCTCCTCAGCGAGGACGGAGCAGCTCCGCGCACCCCAAAGCCCACAGGGCCCCTGTCCCCGCCCCTACTGCCGCCGCCTCCGCGCCC
>KL263811.1:620-16635 GCA_000699545.1 Podiceps cristatus
CAGACCTGGCTGTGGGCCTGCGCCTGCCCTAGTGTCTGCCCGTAGTAGGCAGCCTGCTGTCTGTAATACTCTGCCCAAGCCATCGTGTAGTCCGGCTGGGAACTCGCCTGAGAAGCGGCACTGGCAGCGTGACCTGGAGGAGAAGAAGGGAGAAGGGAGGGATGAGCAATGCAGTAAGACCAAGCCCAGGCTTAGGATCTCCTCTTGTAAAGCCCAGAGAAGAGCCAGCCCCCTTCCAGCAGCCGCAGACCTCTGAAAGAGCGACACGGGCTACGTGCTGTTGGGACACGACAGGACAGGCTTTGAGCTGGCTAGCAAGCCACAAGCCAACAGCAGCCAGAAAGCATTAAGAGACCGTTCCCGCGGCGCAGGGGCACAGTCTGACAGCCCGCACCCTTCATCCTCAGCCCAATGGCTCCAGCGGCACGGTGTCAGATGCAAATCCAGAAGTCGGCATCATGCATTTCTTAAGAGTGGAGAAAGCCAGGCCCGTGTTTCTCCACGTGCGCAGAGCTCTCCTACCCTCTCAACAACCCAGCTTCAGCTTTCTGATTTTTGTGAGCATCAGTTCTTGTTGTGCGCTATGTTTTCCCGCAGGCAGGCCCACTGCCCGCGTGGACACGAGGTCTGCCGCGGGCTGTGGTTCAACGGCAGCACCTCTCCCGAGGCGCGACAGCAGGCAGCACAACTGAGGGCTTTCAGTCAGAGAACGACATGCACCATCACCCACAGGAGAGGACCAGAGCGGGTCTGTAGAGGACTGGAAGCTAATAACGGCAGGGGATGGAGACGCAAGTCGTCGGATTAGAGTGAACTCTGTAACAAGAGCTGATTCATCTCCAAAACCCTGTTTCACTCACTCTGTTTTTTGAAATACTCCTCCCATGCCTTGCTGTAATCGGGATGGCTGTTCTGCTGCTGGCTCTGTTGGCCTGTGCAAAGATGACAACAAGGGGCACGTCAATATGGAACAGGTGACAGTTTCCAGCCAGTGACATCTACCTTTCCTCTAGACAGGCCCGGGATCTACCTCAGTTGCTCAGACTTCACACTTCAGCTTCCACCTTTCTACAGTGTTGGGCATCTTCAGTTCAGGGAAAGCTGAGGAAAAGCTCAAGCATCTGATTTCATCTCACCTGCGCCCTGTTAAAGGGCATTAAGCCAAGTCTCCCCCCTGCTGGGACCTGCTCAAGCCAAAGCACAGCAGGAGCTGCTCAGTTTGCGTATCGACTACCCTCGGCTGACAGTCCTCTTGTATCTGGGATGGAGGGTTCAAACCCCTGACAGAACTGAGACCTGTCACCTCAACCTCCAGCCACAGAGCTGCCAGCAAAATGGCCGCGTTTCGAGTCATCTCACTTGGTTTTCAGGGGTCTGCATCCTTCCCCCCCTCCCTCACCAGCACAGCACGTCTGCAGGAGCCCTGGCAGATGCCCATCTGTACAACGTGCCCACACCCCGGCCTCCAGCGTACCGTCCGCCCCAGCAGACGGCTCCGGGGTAGCCAAGCTGCCGCCGGCTGCAGAGTCCTCAGGAGCGAAGGGAACGGTGAGCCGTGCACAAAGCCCAGCCAGCCCCACCTGCACCGTCCAGAGAGGCATCCACAAGCCTCTCCGAGCAGCCCCGACGGGCTCTGCGGCACGGTCTCCGGACCCCCGCACTGCACTAAGACAAGCAGTGCCGACGCCTGCAGCGAGAGAGACCTCGCAGGCCGCAAGCCCTTGGGCTTCACTTAGCACAGACTCCCCCTCTTTGAAGCGCTGAGACACCTTCAATCCAGCACGTCCAGGTGCTATTGCAGGGGAGAGTCCAGCCAGCCGGGTGCAGAGGGATCCTGCACGTCCCTTAGTCACAGTTAGAGCAAAGAGCCCTCAGCCAGCCACACACACAAAAAAGCCCTGAACAGAAAACACAGCAATCAGAAAACTGCAGAGAGAGGCGGGGGGGGGGGGGGGGAGCCACTACACGCAGGGACGGCAGGCAAGGACAGGAGACGCGGGTGGAGGAGAGCTCTCCCAGCCCGTGCTCCATGTGCAGCCCTGCCCCACGCCGCTGCTGAAGGGGGGCTTTGAAGTCGGGGGGAAGGGGGAAAATAATACACTGCAAGTGTGAAGTGGGTGGAGGGAACAGGGCAGCAGTGTCCTGTCCAGGGGCATAAAAGCGGGTTAAAAGACTTGACCAACGCTACAAGTCAGGACCTTTTCTGGCAGAGGTCAAGGCTGCCTCAACTGTCCACCTGCTAATGCCAACAAAGGACCTCCTTCAATGCCTTTTCTTCTAGGAGAATTACAGTCCGCAGCAGGCTGAAAGGACACGCAGCTAAATGCGTTTCACAGCAAAATGTTTCCCCAGCCAGTTAATTTATTTAAGATGGGGGAAGTAATTAAAATCTAAATACATGTGTAGGGGGTGGGGGTCTGCCCCTCCTCCCACAAGGAGGGCACTCTCGAGGCTGTCCCAGGAAGCCTGCTCAGAGACCGACTCTTTGACAGGGCTAGCAGAGCTGCCAACGAACAGGCTGCAGCACTCGGGGAAGGGACCCTTCACGAGACTGTTTTCAAATGAAAACTTGAAGCATAAAAGCTGGTATTTACCTAGTTTTTATAATAACTCTCCCACGCCTTGGTGAGCTCCACCTGGCCTGCCTGGGTACCACTGTGATCCACAGCGGAGGAAAGCGGTGACGGCTGCATAAAGCACAGCATTATCCTGTCTGCCCTCTCTCCTTCCCAAGACTGCCTTCGGTGTGCCTGGCTGCAAACGGGAACATGGAGGATCCCAAATAGACATGGAACTAGAGAGCTAATGTTTTCCATCAGGTTCAACAGCAGAAATAAAACATCGGCCCCCAAAACACGGCCTTGTGGTACGAAACCCATACAGGGGACGGGTAATGGTAAGGCAGGATGCTTCGCTGCTCCTGGGAGCCACCAGAAACCCAACAAATTCACTGCAAAGCAGTCATCAACGGGATGCAGGCTGCACTGCTGGCAATCCGGGGACTCAAGGGGTCTGCGCTCCTCGTACCGGGCTCCAAAGCCAGGAGCTGTGAGCTTAAAACACGACTATGTCGCAGGAAGGGAGATTATTTTTTTTCCCCAGCAGCTGGTGGGCAGGATAAGAGGATGTTGCAGGGAGGTGAGAAAGAGGTAAGTTATGAGGTGAGTTTCTAAAGACATCCTGCAAGGCAAATAGCAATGCACATTTCATAAGCATTTATTCAAAGACTTTACGGGAAGATAAAAGTTACAATTTTTTGTAGAGCTTTCCCTGCTGCACTGACTGCTCTGCTTCCCGAAGCTCAGGGAAGTCCAGTGCTCTTGGGGATGGCACAGGAAAGGTTGGAATAACACCTTTTCCTGTAAAAGGAGCTAATGGGAAAATATTCTTCTTCAGTACCAAACTATTCCACTCCTGTACAAAAAAGTCCTTTCAAGCCCACCATTGCATTTTGCTGCCCCGAAAGCAAAACAACTATTGACCTTCTACAAGTCCCCAGAGCTCGAAAGAAAAGTCACGATTTTTAGACTGTAATTGCTGAGGAGCGGGACCCTTCCAGAGGCACAAGAGTTTAACACACGCTTCCCGTGCGGGATTCCTACATCCTACTGTAGCACACATTTAGAAGTGCACTGAGTCAACAATGCAGCATTGAGGATTTCCAAATTTCACATATGCACAATTGGGATTAGTGTTATAGGGCATCACAAGTGCAACTGCAGGCATTGCTCCTCCAACATTTTCTCTACCTCAGGCACCTGAGAAAGCGGGATTTTATACTGAATTTAATCATGTACTTCATTGCTAGATCAGCCTTAGCACTGAAAAACACCTGCCATTAAACCCCTTTAAAACCACCCCCCTACACACTTTTTGGTGCTTAGCTTTAGTTTCCACAAGAACAGGCCATTAAAAAATTCCTATTTCCTGAAAAATTGCATTTTGAAAAGTCTATTGAACATTACTGCCCAGTGCATGAGCTTTGGGATTACCAAGCAGACGATGACTTTGCTGTTTAGGGCAAACAATTTCTTTGGCTGTTGAAGACAAGATGATGCAGTTACCAACATCACCGCTAGCATTTACTACTTCATTTATTCTGAAGAGGGGGACCCTCCCTTTCCAACCTGCTGAATTTTCACTACACAGGGTTTTAGGAAGAAATGACATTGTGAACTTTAAAGAACAGCAGCAAGCCTGACTCAGAGTTGGTGGCTTGAAGTGGAAAGCTCAGCAGCAGGGGTGATCTGGGTTCAGTTTTTGAATTCATGACTGAGGACGCATGTACACTGTGTGGGGGTTTTTGTGGTTGTGTTTTTTTTTTGTTGTTGTTGTTGTGTTGTTGTTTTTTTTTTTTTTTTTTTTTTTTTTTTTTTTAATTTTTTTTGTTTTTTTTTTTTTTTTTTTAAATTTATTTGCAAGCGGGTTATCCCTCATTCTGAGCATTTAGCACTGTGGAGGCTGAGCAGTTCGCAGCAACTCCCAAAAGGAGACAAGGAGACACTACTACAGCCAGTATGGATGAACCAGGATAGGAGCTCTCCCTATCCTTTCTTCCATTTTCTGCATTTCCTTTCCCAGTCTTTCCATCAGACTGGGAGTTAACAGTGAGAACAGCTCATAAGGTATATTTAGAAAGAGAGAATAAGCGAGAACTGGTAAGGTCAAGAACACAGAGATGGGAGGGCTTACCACCAGTCATGGTGTGCCCATTAAGGGGAACTGGGGTTGACAAGTGCTTGCCTGGAGAATCCTGGCAGAAGAGAGCCTAAAGCAGAAACGTTTTTGTTAGAGAGGAACAGACAGCAAGGACCGAGTTCCTACGCAAAGAGAGGAGAAACAGGCAGTAAGCAGGTAAGTGCACAAAAAGCGTTGCAGTTTTTAATGGACTTTAGCTTATTCTGAGCTCATATACCACAGTGCATCTCCACACACCTCTTAGGCTCAGGAAATGTTGCTGTTTTCGTACAAGTGGTCTCATAGGTGAACCTGTGTTTTGCGGCACAAAGTAGCAACTGCAAAGGGACCAGCAACCCTTCTACCCAGGTCCTAGACACTTACTTGCGACTTGCTGTCCAGGCTGCTGCCACGTCTGGTAGGTGCTGCCCCAACCCTGCGTCATGAACGCCTGAGGACCACTGCAGAGGACAAAGAGGCATGTTGAAGTAGACAATAAAGTACTTAACAGGCCATATACGTGAAGCTGCCCACAGAAGCGAGATTGTTACTTATAGTAAGCAACTGCTGAGCAAACAGGGAACAAAAGAAAATGCTGTGTAGGTGTGACTGCTGTCTTGATATTGGTCTGTTCATGAAGCCAAGGTGAAGACGCATCATTCTGAACAGCACTCCACGTGATCTATGCAGTTTAGGCTTCTTTCCATGTTCTCACTGCACTAGAGACGGGAATTTTGGAGATGCCAATACCTAACTTGTTTATAATTTAATCGCTAAAATCCTTCCTGCAGTCAAGCTTAAAGGTTTCATCTCACTTGCTTCTTGCTTCTGAATGCTCAATCTTTAAAAGGCTCCACTTGCACATCACCCCTTCAGGATCCCCCACCCTTCTCCCAATGCTTTTATGACTCCCAGCCATTCCCCACAGCCCATCCATGATGAGATGGAGCAGCTTACTTTTGATGAGGTGTAGCAGGCGCTTGGCTGAACGGGCTTTGACCAAATCCTCCAGGTCCACCCATGCTGGTACCCTGTCACAGAATCCACAAATATTTAATGCCAGCTCTAAGCACGGGGTGGAGGCAGTTAGCATGAGCATTAGGAAAGGGAAAGTGACAGCCTGGGACACATTCCACTAAACCCCAGCACCTGAAAGAACTGTCTGATTCTCCAAGGACGAAGTTCTCAGGACTGTCAGCACACTCCAGGAGCCCAGCTTTAAAAGCAACTCTGGTCAGCCCACAAAGGGGCTAACGGGACTATTGCACAGTTGGAAGTTTTCCTTTGAATAGCTTGGATCCCGAGGCTGGTCTCAAGCCTCCTCCTCTTAGGCAATTCAGCATAAAGGTTGCTTTTCAGCTTTACCATGCCCCAGTTCAGTATTTTCCATACTTTTACCCAAGTCTCCCCCTTCAGTAGTACTCTAGTCTGACATTATTAAGCTTCAATATCACAGCACTGCATTAATTGGAAGATAAAAGTCATCCTGGATGTACTGGAGCAAGGAGTTGAGTGTTACTTTCAGTATGATGATGCCAGGATTGTGTCATTCTCAGAAAGTGACACCATTGTCTTCCCCGCAACCCCCCCCCCCCCAAATCTCCTTTGACAGCTCTCATACCTTATTATTGCTGTCTTCCCTCTCATAGGGCTGCACACTACCCATGATTATGTCAGCACTCAGATCCTTCAGGGACCACAGCAAAAAATAGTCCAATGGATGTCGGAGGGCCAAAGTTCAATACAGCTGCTAACAGGCACATGGTTCTGAAGCTAAATAACATAAGCGCATGTATTCTATGCCATCCTGTAAGTCCAGGCCTACACGTCCCTAAAAGTGAAAACATCACATCTGAAAGAGAGAGACCAAGCTCAGAGATGGAACTTACACCAACTTTCTCATCTATGAGATGCCTAGCGAGTTCAATTTGCTGGGGAACTCCTCTGATCGTGAATATTCGTACACCGGGGTCCGTGTTCGGAGGTGGGTTTCTCTGGAGCTCAACGTGGGCTCCTGACTGCTGATTTATGCTCTTGATGTTTTCACCACCTGAAGAAAAGAAAATCAAGACATAAGAAGGGTTATTCAGCATCTTTTTTCCATAAAAACATAACAAAGGTTCTGGTAATGGAATATACTTTCAACTACCTTCCGCGTGCCTCAAGGGAGGTGGGCTGCGGATGGCAACAGCCACAGTACCCGAGCTCATGTTGCTCCTTTAAACTGCCTCATAGACATGACCTGAAACTGTGAGCTACTGCAATGGGTTTTGGGGTCACGGATGGTGCCGTTTTAAGAACACACACAGTGCCTCTGTGTGCACATGGCTAGGCTCCCAACAAAAACCGGCATGGCCGAGATATGCTTTGACAAAACAGATGCAAAAACTGTACTGACTGAATTCTGGTGGTTTTGCACAGCTGTTCACAATCCTCAAGAAAAGAAAGTCACCTGCAACTGAAACACGCTTTTGCTTTCTTCCATGAGGCTTTTTTCCCCATCACTAGACATTTCATTCCACAAAGGCAAAAAGCCACCAGCCACACACCTTGTAGCTTAAAAACAAAGCTTAAGCTTTCTCACGATCATGTGCTGTTCAATAGCTTATTCTCTTTAAAGAAACCTCTGCTTACTGCACCTCCTATCCACACCGCAGCGTACGCATCCCTCCACACATCCGCAGCAGTGCAGGATTCCAGGCAGTCTTCCGCTATTTCAGAGTTGTGCATGCAGCGAACATATCTGGCTAGTTTGCCATCTGGCTACAGGAGAGCACAGGAGTGCTTCGAGCAGGATGCGGCAAAGCAGATCTGATTTCCTGAAGACCTGCTAGGTCCCAGTCTCTTAATGAAATTTGCTTAACAAAAGCCTCAGCCCATGTTACAATGGTTCAATTCTTCTTTTGGAAGCTCACACAACTTACAGACCAGCTCCACTCAACTGGAGAAATTAAAGGGTGCGGGGAAGGAAAGGGCTTTACAACTTTTAAATCACAAACCAAAAGTCACCAGCCAAAAGGACATACAGCAAGCAGGAAAGAGGGCAAAGGAAACTAACTGGAGAGTTTTGTTTGGTTTTAATTAAAGAGTCTCCAAAACTAATCTCCTCAATTTTGCTTGCATTTCCATCTCTATACATCCAGCACAACTTCAAAACAAACTGTGGATGTTGCAGACACTTGTTCGTTTCATTGTAATGGACTCGTGACCTTTTTAACATTTTAAAGCCTTCTTGGGGAAGGGAGGAGGAAAAGTTGCCAAAGGGCAATTAACTCTTTCTAAATGAATTTTTGAAGATGCATTTAACAAAAGATAATCGTGTCACATCCCTGGGCAGACAACAGCGATTGTACTGTGCAGCCAAAAGCCAAGCCACTTATTTTCAGTCAAGCATGGGAAAGCAGCAAGATGAAGTTTCAAAACCAAGAAGTTTTTTTATGTAATGCTTTTGTCTGATGCAGACTTGTTTGAAGCTCTGTTTTTTACATATTGAGGTGAGATCTGAATCAACAGCCATTTCATCTGCTTAATGAAAACAGAGGACCCTTTCAGCCAACACAAATTGGATTGTGAAGGAGCGGGAGAACTTCTTTACTGGGCAGAGGCATAACCATAAGTTGCACAACAGACTAGGTTTCTCCCTCCAAAAGGGGATAAAAAAAAAATAAAAATCAAAGCCTTCTCAGACTGGAATCAAGGCGAATATAGATTTCAAATCATTTCCCCATTTAGCATTCAGCACTAAGTTGGTAGCTTTTGGGACTCTTTCCACATCAGCTCCCTCCTAGACCATACTGCAGGATCAAGCTTGTTGGCTCTCCAGGTTTGGTCAGAGGCCGCAAGCTCCTACCCCTGTACCAGGACTTGGTGCCCTTCTCCTCCTCATCCTCAGTCTAGGGACACAAAAACGATCAGAGGGCTGGAGCACCTCTCCTATGAGGAAAGGCTGAGAGAGTTGGGGCTGTTCAGCCTGGAGGAGATAGGGCTCCAGTGAGACCTGATTGTGGCCTTTCAGTACTTAAAGGGGGCCTGCAAGAAAGACAGGGAAAAACATTTTAGCAGGGTGTGCTGTGATAGGACAAAGGTTGATGGTGTTAAACTGAAAAAGGGGAGATACAGACTAAACATAGGGAACAAATGTTTTACACCGAGGGTGGTGAAGCACTGGCACATGCTGCCCAGAGAAGTGGTAGAAGCCCCATCCCTGGAAACATCCAAGGCCAGGCTGGACGGGGCTCGGCGCAGCCTGGTCTGGTTGAAGATGTCCCTGCTCAGTGCAGGAGGATGGACTGGATGACCTTTAAAGGTCCCTTCCAACCCAAACTATTCTATGCTTCTATGGCACATGCCAAAGTGCTCCCTCCCATCCAAGCGATCCCAATTTGCTACCAGAGCATGCAAATGCAGTGGCGCAGCCGACGCGATGCTGCACGGTGCCGGAAGGAGTTCGTCTTCCCCCCTAAGGAGGTGACCCGCTCAGCACATGGTGGCTGTCTATAGACGCATTCAGCAGCCCGCTCCATTCTTCTACCTGATGGGGGGCAGAAGTGATCCAAGAGTGGCCCCCCAGCTGGACGTGACATCGTAAAGCAATTAATCAAACCTGCTAAAAGGCAGAGCTGACAAGAGCCAGGCCGGCCACGTTATCTGTCAATATTGCTGTATTTATCATGGAAATCCAGCGGGGGCCCAGAGTGGCTGTGGTTTGTTTCCAAGCACCACCAAACAGAGAAAGCACTTGACATGTGTATGGCGCTCGTCTCCACCCTTCCTCCAGTCTTTCAGAAAAGAAAAGCTGCACCTACCCACCCTCTAGAGGAAAAAGCTACGCACACAATTTGCAGGGAGCTGAGCTGCTTATCAGCTCATAAAGGCACACACTCCCAAGCTGAGAAGCGAAGCAATGCCCAGGAGAAAAGTGCCCTAGATCTTCTATCATATATACACTGCAGAAATTGAGCTGAGAAACCTCCTCATCTCCCTCCATTCCCCCCTTCTCAAGTGGTGACGTGGAGCTGGAAGCACAGCAGCAGTTACCTGGCCACACTGCATACACTACACCCAGGGACCCAAGATCCCCACTGCTTGGGTGCTAACCTCCAACCAAGCTACGCGTGCTCAGAGGACTCGGGCAGATCTTCTGGGGAAGGCTACCAGCCAAGTCCTGCATCCCAGGGGGGCAAAAATGGGGGTGGGGGTGGTGGTCACAAAAAAGAAAAAGGGGGGAGCAAATGCCTTACAACTGGTCACTGTTAAAAAAAACCCACTAACATCCCCTCTCCCCTACACTGCCTCACAGGCACTGGGAGAGGAAATCAGAAGAATCCGGTGTCTTGCATCAACATATAGAGTGTGGTACATCCACCCTGGTCCAGGCCCCAAAAGGCAACGCTACAGCCATCACTCACTTGACAGAAATGAAGGCTGCAAGAGACTAAGAGCACAGGCACTGTAAGAACACCGATTACAAGGTGGTATTACAAAGCTGCAAGCACTCAAATCACCATACAACTAGTAATTAGTCACTCCAGAAAGCTTCTGATCTGGCCGGGTAAGAATCCCTATTTTGCTGTTGTGGAAACAAAGGTAAAAAGCTACCCTTCACCCCCACAGCGAGCCTGCGCCAGGCCTTGTACTTGAATGCTAGGACATCCAACTCCGCTACCTGCATTTATCTTTTCAGCACACAGTGCTCTCTGTAGTCGCAAATGCTCCACTTCAGTGCACTGCTGAACAACAAGTGACCTTTTCCGATCCTTTATTAAGGATGACTAATGGATACAGCAATAAAGTTTCATTATAATTTGATTTTTCCATATATATAACTCTCACTTGTGGGCTTAAAATTTGCTTTGCTTGATCTTTTGCCCAACTGGACCGTTCTGCGAGATCAAGTGCAATCACTCCGCAATTTCTGCATAATGGGGAAAGCAGGTGTTTATTCACATTGAAAAAAGTTTTCAGGTTTGTGAACGGGTTTATGGCAAAGAACAGCATCTGAAAACAATTGCAGACACACTGCTGACATGCCTGTGTCCCATATCTGTGTCCCTTGTCACCCAAGGCGGCAGCAGTTTGGGGTGCCACAGGGGCCAGGCACATGGAAAGGAACGAGTGAGATGCAGCAGGGTAAAGAGGCCCCAACACGTTTCACTGCAAGCTCCCTCCCGCCCAACGGGACAGCAGGAAACTAAATGTCACTGAAACAGGGCACAATGCCCTCAGGTCTCTGCCTCCTTTACCGCTGGAGCTAATCTGTTCCTATTCTATTCACCTCACTTCTGCTGAGGCTAAAAGCCAACTGTGATTACTTAAATACTAGTTAAGGCATACGTCACTCTTTCTGAAATAAGCAGATAGAAAAATTAAATACAAGGCCTTTGATACGTCCGTGTATTAGTTTAGAAGCATCGCAACCATTCAGAGCTCTTCTATTCCTGGCTCTAATCTATGTTCTGCCATTACCCGATGTGTAGCTCATGCTCTATGAGAAATTGAGACTGCTGCTGATGCTCTGGTTTCGTAACAGTCTCGGGGTGGTAGTGGTTTTTGAGAGGAAGGCCAGATGACCCCTCGTCCCTCTCCTTAGCAGAGAGAGATTCAATGGCTGAGGCAGCCAAGGGGCCTCTGTGGTAGCGAATATGCTCGCCTGAGCGAGATGAGGCGCACCAGACAAGCTCAGGCAGACAAATCCTGCTACTTCACTTTATTCCTCAGACACTTCAGGTACGTGGCTGGAAGCAGCTACTGTTACTACCACATTCAGAGACCTTCCATTTTATTACACGGCACTCACAGAAATCCAACATGATGAAATGACTGTTCTGCTTGTCCCTGATAAACTGTCCTTTAAACGAATTTTCTATAAAAAGAATCCACAAATGAACCTGCCTTTTCTCAGCCAGCTGCTTGTTATAACAAGCTTACTTGACAGCTCTGCATGAAGAACCTCTCTTACATATTGTGAACAAGGGCTTGGAGAGTACAATTATGACTGAGAGCACCAGAAAGAAAACAACCACAAGTGCTTATAGCTTATTCCTATGCTGCATTCACCGGCCACTAAATACCTGCAATTACAGAAAACTCCAAAGCCTCACTGTCAGGCAGCAAGAACACAACCATCCCAAGAGAGAAAGATTGTAAGCTCTGGCATTTATTGTCACCGGACCTACCTTTGCCTATAACGAGACCACACTTGTCGGCTGGCACCGTGTAGGTTATTTCCTGCATGCCCCCGGGTGTTCCAACGCTCCAGTCCCCACGGCCACGACCTCTTCCTCGGGCGACAGCCAAACTTCCAAAGCCATCTCGTTCCTTGGAAGACGAAAAAAAATTGTATTAGTGTTTTTTTGCTGGCCCCAGTGCACGTTAAAAACAAAATAAAGCAAGGTAAGTTAAATTGCATGATAATCAATGGCACTGAATTAAGATATTTTTGGACTTCAGTTTCACATTCAAGATTGTGAAGCACTTTAAAGAAATGCCAAGTAACCTAAGTTACAGTTGCTCTCCTGACTCAGGAAGATATTTATATTTTTTAAATGCATGCCTTTGTATCTGCTGAAATAAACCTATAAACAAGCATTAACTACTAAAGGACTTTTAGCTTGTGATGGGGGCTTTCCTTAGAGCAACCAATAGATCTTGGCACTGACCCACACAGAAGTTGCTTCCAAACCCTTTCAAGTGTCATTCTTTAAAGAACGGCTAGAATTATTCAGCTGAAACGCGCATTTTCCAAAACTTCCAAAGGAAGCTTTTAAAGTTCAAAGACACTTAAAGGACATACCTATTTGGGTAACTGATTTCCCCAAAAGCAAAGGCCATGGGTAGTCAAAGACAGACCTCAAAATTTAAGTGGGTTATTAAAAAAATATGAAATCAAGTATTCAAACCAGATGTCAGGGCAAGAAGAGATTTATCAAAAGCTGTCCTTGATGGAGAAATCATGCTGAGGTACCTGGTCTGGAATGGTCTAACAACTTTACTTCTCATCATAAAGGGAATATACAGCCTCCTTCATGAGCCTGCTCTGCTCCTTCACCCATCTTTGTACTTCTTGTGCCTGGGCAATGCAATATGCTGGTGCCCTTCTCAGAGCACAGTGACCGCATACCTGAGCGTTCATTGCCTTCCCCTGCCTCCCGCAGCCACTAGACCAGAGGAGGGCGGTCTGAAGAGGGGGCATCACTGGGCACCGTTAACGCTCTGCTGCCTGAGCGTTACTCAGCCCTAAGGAGCACAGCCTCCAGTCACTGTCTCACACTAGCACTGGACTCCATTCCACCAGGGCACTATTTCTAAATAACGTAAGAACAACTAAACATGGGGTAAACGTGGAGTTACAATGAGGTCTCATAATACTGCCTGAGAATAGGCGATCTTCCCATCGCTCAGTCAGCTTGTATCACATTAAAAAAAACCCCAAACAAACCCCAAACCTAGCAGCTCTGTCCTGGGCAGCAGCATGCGTGGTCTACCAGAGGGAAAATTTAATGCTGCTGTTCTTCAGATGGTGGCAACCATCCACATAGCTGCGTGCACGTAGACTACATTCTCATATAAGCGCCTTCCTCCAAAGAGCTTCCAGAACCCACCTGTGCTGTGAGAATGAGCTCACTGATGATGTGTGCTGCGTGTTGACACCTATCGGGAAGCCCCATGACCTGTGCGACTCTTTCAGAACTAATCCCATCATCTGTGAAGAGAGGTGGCAAAGACTAAATTAAAAGGAGAAAACATCCACCCGCCAACAAAAGCTTCCTTCCAGCACCACCATTGCTAGCAGCGTTTTCACATGACATAACTACCCCAAGAGCTACCTCTTCCCTCCACCTTCAGCCCCTCTTCCATGGACTGAAAGAAGGCAAAACCCAACTCACACTGCAGAGGGAACAACATTCAAAAGGCAACACTTTCAAATGTCAAAAAGCCACGAAAGAGACTGATAATTTTAAGAGGACAAAGGCAGCTTTGATAGGTGATCAGACAGCCAAGGACCCAGAGAAAGTTACTTAGAATTTATCAACTCCTGATCCCCAAAGGCTTTAATGTCCTGAAGGAGAATTCTTTAACAGGAAATAAAAGGTTTTTTGTTACTTTGTTTATCCATATGATTACCACTCCAGACATGACTGTTGTGGCATCTAATGTATGCAAATGAGCTGTATATAGTCTTACTCTCTGAAAAGCAGGAAGTGCACGAGGAAGCAGCGCATCATATTCAAATGGGTTTCAGAAAGAGAGACAATGCACCTTTAAATTAGGAAAGCCTAGCTGCTGTAACCTCAGATCAGATTCACTTTAGCAATCCCAAACTGGAACACTGGTTAGAAAGAAACAGCTCTCCACCCTCACACAAACCTGGTTTAAATTGAATCCTAACTCCAGCATCATTCTGAATCTTTTTGATCATTTCTCCATTTCTTCCTATCACAATTCCAACAGCAAACCTGGGCACAGAGACCTGATGGGAAAGGCAAAGCAGTGTGAAAGCTCAGAGAACTAGACTGAATTACTCTGATTTTACAAGGAGATGCTCCTAACTATGAGGACAGACCATGTTAAGCAGCTCCAGGCTACAGAACCATATCCCTTAAGAAAAACAAACATGTGGCCACAAATTCCTTCCTTGCTAAATGAACTCTGCACTACAAGAATGCAGCTTAAAAAGACAATTAGAAAAGTGCCATCTGGAAGTCCATGAGAACTCCTCCTCTTTGCAGCTAGACTCGCTCTTCTGGCAACAGAACACAATGCATTTAAAAATAAGCTTACAGGTTATATGTGCAGTTTGATGACTTCCACCCACTACCCATCCCACGGGGAGGTTAGCAGAGTACTCGTGAAGAAAACATACCTCTATGCTGCCTCCTCCCATTCTAGAACTGAAATCATTGCGTACGCCTCGGAAGTCTGCCTGATCTTTCTCTCGGATGATCTCCAGTACCATTTCCCTCGCTTGCTACATGGGGAAAGAAGTTACAGTTAGCTGAAAATTCTTCTGCTTGCCATCTCGGTGTTAGGGCCTCAACAGGGGCTAACGGTCAGGCTTCAGGCAAAGCGATCTCCATCTGCTTAACGGAAACAGCATTCTGATTTAGAATTTCTTTTACCACAGTCAATGGAGATCTGTTCTTGACGGCATCTTCCATGCCTGACAAAACCTGCCAAGTGTGCAAGGTGGCAGTTTCTTGTGTGCAATTGCTTCCTTCAGTCTTTCAAAAAGGTCCTTCAGCTTTTGAAATATCTTAGATTTTTTTTTGTTTGTTTGTAAATTAAAGGAAGAGAAGGCCCTTTCCCACTGCATAGAACTGAAACCAATATAGTAAGGCAGAAGCTGTTGTGGCATAGCAAAGAGCATGTCCACTAAGAGCTGGCGAGCACGTGCCAAGGAGGCGGGTGGGCAGTAGTGAGCTTACTGACACTCAGAAAAGTTAAGCCCAAGTCTGCAGCAATCCAGTAAGATGTTTTTCTGAGACAAATGTACATTCTTCCTACCTACTTACAGCCCTCAAGGCCATTCACAAGCTTGCATGTAGCCCAGTTAGTAAAAGTGTACGTTGGAAATAAGCCCACAGTAGTCACCATTAAAAAAAAAAAAAGCCTCCCCGTCAAAACCAAAGCCTTTGTTTCTATGTATTACCAGTCAAACTTTTGACATTTTGGTTCTATTTCCAAGTGTAAGGGACACAGGTGAAACTGACCCCTTCCACTTTTTTTTTTTTTTTTTAACACATTTTTCAACACCCCTGTGGTATTTTTTACAGAAGGAAATGACTCAAAACATTTCAGAGATGCCAAGACAGAAATAAGGGCAATGGAGAGATTTCATAGGGATTTGAGAGAGTTAAAAATGTCTGCAGCATCCAGAGAATCCCACCAAACCCAAGGATTCATCGAGTTTCTGAAGTGCTTTCTAAGCATGCCTGAAAGATCTTCCAGCCTACACAGTCTCCATGATTGCTTGGCGTGATTTATGGCACGGAAGATGTGACAACAGCGAATCTTGCAAGGCAGAAGAAACAACCTGGGAATCAGCAGCACTTAAAGTATGTTTTGGTTAAAAGTAGCAAGACTGCCATTAAACTCCTCTTTACTTATCTGTACCTCCACAATAAGAATTTTTGAAAAGAAAAAAACAAAGAACAACACAAACCAAAACCAAACCCATTTAAATCTAAAATCCCACTTGCAATAAGAGGTTTGAAAAATACAAGCCAAACATACCAGCCCTGAGCGACATCAACTGTTGCAGCGATTTATGATTAGGGAGATCCTATGAAACAGGACTATTTTTATTAGAGGCAGGGATGCTAAGGTAGATTTTAGGAAT